>VZTU01035056.1:0-47595 GCA_013400835.1 Zapornia atra
TTCTCTCTGGTACCTGGGGCGCCGGCCTCTCTCCCCTCCCCAGCCTTGGTGCCTGCACAGCTCCTTACATCTTCTCACTCTCTTCTCTGGGGGCAAAAAGCAGCTGCTGGCGGGTTTTTTTCTCCTCACTGTGATTCCCAGAGACGCTGTGACCATCACTGATGGGCTCAGCCTTGGTCAGCAGCAAC
The DNA here is from genome assembly GCA_013400835.1 of Zapornia atra. NCBI lineage: Eukaryota > Metazoa > Chordata > Aves > Gruiformes > Rallidae > Zapornia > Zapornia atra. Next base: position 189 of record VZTU01035056.1, read on the forward strand.
TCTGGCCTTGAATCAGCCCAGGTTTACTCTTCGGGGCCTGCAGGGAGCTCTAGCTGCTCCTTCCAGCAGCCATTTTCTGCAGCCCCCCTTCTCTCCCAGCAGCCAGCTGCACAAAACTGTGACAACCTGGCAAACAATTTTGGACAGGGAGAAGATGAAAGACAGAAAATGTGGTGGGCAAAAGGAACGAAACTGATGTGGAGGACATAACATGAACACACGAACAAAGTCCAGCATACCAACAACATAAACACCCACAAAGTAAAATGCAGTTGTGATGGGAAGCTGAGGGAGGTGTCTCAGTTCTGGACATTAGCTCATCTATGTTTGTGAGGCTTTGTGAAGCTCCAGTTCCTCATTCTCATTTCCACCATGAGAAATACATGAATCCTACCTTCTCTTCTGCTTTTTTTCTTTCTTTAATGCTTTTCTGAATGTCTATTCACTATAATGTATAGTCAAGGATATTTGAAAACCACTGATTCAGACCATTAACCTTTTCAATATCATGGTCACCGACACCTAAGAAGTCTCATCAGTTATGCCATATTCCCCTGAACTTGTATTTCACTGGAATGCTGTGAATAAGACACTCAGTATTAGCAGCCACAGTCAGTGGTCAACTCCTGCTCAGCTTCTACCATGCTGATTTAATTTTTTCTCATAGCCAGTAGCCCTCCTCAATTTGGCTGCTACTTCTATCCAGCCTCATGATCTGTGCTAGTGTCCTACCACCTACTATTTCAACTGACCAGAAGGACAATGCATCACTCCCCAGCACAGATAAGTTTGTTCTTCCAAAACTGGGGAAAATGTTTAACTCTCAACACATTTTGTTATGGTTTGGTTTTCTCAGTAAGCAAAATTATTTTTTTTTCTCTTAGATTGAGGGGAAGAGGGGGGGAAAAAAAATTCAATTTCACCCAAACTTAAATTCTCAGAAGATTATGTCTTTCAACATAGTACAACAGCCAGGACAGGACATAACAGTCCACAGAAAGTAAATAATACAATCCCGTTACATAACATTTAGCTTTGTGGCATAAAACCAGAACCCTACAGAAAATCACAGAATGCTTTGGGTTGGAAGAAATCTCGAAGATCATCTAGCTCTACTCCCCCCCCAGCCATGGGCAGGGACACCCTCCTCTAGATCAGGTTGCCCAAAGCCTCATCCAACCCGGCCTTAAATGGCACATGGATGTCTTATATGCATGCAAATTTACCTTTTTATTATTTAAAAGCATTTTCTTTCACATAGTGGTTGTTTAGGGAAGAGAGAAACCTGTGGCAGGCACTGAAACACAAGAAAGATGGGAGCTAATTTCATGACAAAGCTGAGGAAACATCCACATAACCACACACCATCTGTACCCTTGGCTTTTTATGCTCCTGCCGCACTGCGTACTGCTTAAGTGTGTGTGGTTTTTATCTTGTGAGCTGGCCTGGCTCCCTGGCTGTGCAAGAAATACCCTGAGACAGAACTGAGTGCAAGCATGGCTGCAGGTGTGCCCTGTACCAGGGCCACTGGGATGCCTCCATTTCTTAGGTAAGGGAGATTCTTACCCCAGATCTCAAGATCTGAGTTCTGACATAGCCAGACCACAGGTGACCTACCACCCGTGGCACCACAGAAACACAACAGCCGGTGATTTTCACAGGGCCAAGCTTTGCAGCAATTTCCAGCTCCTGAGAGGAGGTCCTCTTCCTAGGTCCAAGACAAAGCTCATCTAATGAGATTTTGCAAAAGAGCCATCTTTTCCTTCTGACTTAGAATGCCTCACAGAGGTCTCCAGAATTAGCTCAGCAAACTGCTGTAGCAAACAGAGAGGACAGCAGTCAGTACTTGAGTTATAAAATGCAGTCCACGGTCTCTTTTTAAGTGGGTTATTCATTTTACTATGTTCTCACCCCAGGTTAGCAACAGCTTTTAAGCCTCAACAAGGATTTGAAAGCAGAAATTTTCTCTATGCTGACCTTGTGCAGCTTCACAACAACTGACAGCCCTGAGCAAATGATCCCCTCTCTCTTAAATTTGGTACCACCGAAAACCACTGAGGACTCAAGTATTTCCTGCATAGATGTGCTGATAGGAAGCAGCAGCATATGGGAAGGGCATTTGTGCAGGAAGCAGCTTTACCACTTTGCTATCTATTGCAATAGCTTTGTTGCAAAAGGGCAGCGAAAAGTACTTTTCCCTTTTGAGGCATTTATAAGTCCTTTGTTGCAAAGCACATTGAGGACTCTTCGTGACATCATCACATTTTCTAAACTCAGATTGTCTGTCCTCTGACCAATTTGATAAACCGGAGAACACAGTTTTGGGTTTGGTATTGTTCAGCAGAGGACTACAATTAAGAAAGATGCTTTCATTCTAACTTTAATAGTATTTTTCATCTAACAGTTTTGCAGCACCAATCAGGAAGATACTGGTCATGGAAGGAATCTTTATTTTTTTCTGGGTGAGCTATACATTTTTGGAGAGAATAAGAAAAATTCTCAGAAGCAGAGACAGTGAAAAACAATAAACAATCCTTGAAACCATGACTGTAATAGCTTTTTTTTTTTCCCTGTCAAGATTACAAGGAAATGATGTCTTGCCTTCATATCAACACAAATGCTGATGGCACTTATTAAAAAATAGCAATGAATATTGTGGTCTAAATGTAGGCATATTCAGACATATTCAGAGCTACAGTAACTTCCCCCTCTCTGCTGATGCTTGAAGAACAGCAGCCTACATTTTCCAACCCAAATCCATGCTTCCAAACCCACATTTAGGCACCTACACAGCTTCAAACTAATTTTAGGTAGCCACCAAGCTGAAAATATTTAGCCGATACATATTATGCTAATTTTCTGTCTAGAATGATGGTTGTAAAGGCTCTGGGATTACACCTAACACAGCAGCTCTGGTGATACATGTTCACTACAAATATAGAAGGAAAAAAGCCCGCACATCCAAACCCACTTTCAACAGTTATTAAGCCATCACAGAGTCCTAGAACGTTAGGAGTTGGAAGGGAACTCGAAAGCTCATCTACTCCAACCCCCTGCCAGAGCAGGGTCACCCAGACTAAATCACACAGGAATGTGTCCAGGCAGGTTTGGATGTCTCCAGAGAAGGAGACTCCATAGCTTCTCTGGGCAGCCTGTCTCAGGGCTCCGCAACCCCCACAGGGAAAAAGATCCTCCTTACATTCACATGGAACTTCCTCTGCTCCAGCTTGCACCCACTGCCCCTTGTCCTATCACTTCCATCACTGAGAAAGGTCTGGCTCCATCCTCCTGACTCCTGCCCTTTACATATTTATAAACATTAATGAGGTCACCCTTCAGTCTCCTCTTCCCCAAGCTAAAGAGGCCCAGCTCCCTCAGCCTCTCCTCATAAGGAAGGTGTTCCACTCCCTCCATCACCTTGGTGGCCCTGTGCTGGACTCTTTCAAGGAGCTCTATGTCCTTCTTGAGCTGAGGGGCCCAGAGCTGGACACAATATTCCAGGCGTGGTCTCACCAGGGCAGAGCAGAGGGGGAGGAGGACCTCTCTTGACCTACTAACCACACCCCTTCTAATGCACCCCAGGATGCCACCCGCCTTCTTAGCCACAAGGGCTCATTGCTGGCTCAGGGTCATCCTGCTGTCCCCCAAGACCCCCGGTCCCTCTCACCTACGCTGCTCTCCAACAGGCCAGTCCCCAACCTGTACGGGTACCTGGGGCTGTTCTTCCACAGATGCAAGACCCTCCACTTGCCCTTGTTCAATCTCATTAAACTACCCCCTGCCCAGCTCTCCAGCCTGTCTCAGCCTTGCTGAATGGCAGCACAGCCCCCTGGGGTGTCAGCCACCCCTCCCAGCTTTGTGTCATCAGCAGACTTGCTGACCATACACTCTCGTCCCTCATCCAGGTCATCAATGAATATATTGAATAGGACTGGTCCCAGCGCTGACCCCTGAGGGACTCCACTAGACACAGGCCTCCAGCCAGACTCTGTCCCTTCAATCAAAACTCACTGGCTTCTTCCCTTCAACCAGCTCTCAATCCACCTCACTACCCAGCCTTCCAGACCACACTTCCTCAGTTTAGCCACAAGGATGCTGTGGGAGACAGTGTCAAATGCTTTACTGAGGTCAAGGTAGAGCACATCTACCACCCTACCATCATTTATCCACCTGGTTATATCCTCATAAAAGGCTATTAGATTAGTCAAATATGACTTCCCCTTGGTAAAACCATGTTGACTGCAATCAATCTAGTTATTATCTCAGAACGCATTTGTTCTCCACCTTCCCTTGCTTTTTTCTGTATAACTACCCCAAAGCTCCTTGAGTCAGCCACTGTAGGTGGCCAAAGGGCTAATGGAAACCAGGAGGACTATTAATATCTCCTACAAACCCCAGGGAAATGGTGCAAATCACGGATTGATAGTAAGGTCTCTTCCTTGCTTCTCTCTCTCCTTGACTGAACACTTGGCACATATTTCATTGCTTGCTTAGCACAACCAGCCACTCAAGAGTTTTGACAGCATGGGCCAGATAATCACACTGTAATCTGCCCCATACCAAAATGTATTCAGACAGGGTATCACTCAGAGGAGGGAAAAGCCGTTCTCCCAAGAAGTAATAGTTCCTAATACACCATTACTCATAGCTGCGTGGAGAAGCAGGAAAAGCAGATAAACCACAGCTACCAAAAAGCAAGAATGACTCAATTCAAATGACTCATGGTTGTGACTAACCTGTTTAATGGCTCTCTTTTTAAAAAGTCAGCCTTCCAATAATTTCTGCCTGTTCTTTCTCAATTGCCTTGCCATAATTTAAAAATGATTACCAATGCACAATCACTGCAGAGATCTAAGCAAATCACAGTGATACATAAATGTATCTTAAGGCTTTAAAAAAACATATAGGAATGAAGTGTCAGGAAAATGTATTCGCCTAGAGCCTAGCAGATTATTTCCTAGTCAAACATAAGGCAAAGACAGCTAACACCAGACTGGAGGGATAGAGGGTTGAGTCATCCTGCTATCAGGTGCCTGCACCCTGCCTGCAGGTGCTCTACAACTCATTGCTCAATTGCATTAGAATTTTGCACAGCGACTTTCAAGCAGAATAAGAAAGTAGCTGAGTCCTTTCTCAGAAGCAAATACAGCTAAGGTCAAGAACAACACTGCTTTTTAAGGAGAGTTTAGGGAACAGTCATCTTCTGGGAAAAAAGATATTTTTTTTTTTCATTTCTGCATCAACTGGGATATTAAATCTAGAAAAAGAGAGGAAAGTTTGGGGTTCATTCATTATTAGTCCACTCTTCAAAACAGGGTAAATGCAAGTCCATTTAAAAACATTTATAAAACCATAAATACTGCTTGCACCTGTGATGTAGATTAGGCAAATTCATTTATTACTCATTCATTTTTACAAATAGTCATATGCCAAAGTCAAACAGCAAGTAGGCAGGAGACAACGTGCTGAATTAAACCTATTCTCCAAGTGCATCACCAAAGAAAGCTTTTTAATTTCAACTCCTACCCCCCCAATGTCTTCTGTCACTCTGCAGAAAACGATGTTCATATCCAGCCAGTGCAGCCAGCACTAACTTAAAAGGCTGTGAAATCAGCTGAAGAGACATACTGAAATCACCCATTGTATGGTGCTGTAATTCATCTGCTATTCCACTCTATCATTTGGTGAATCTATAGAGGTACCACGTTTCAAAATTACACTTACCTCTAAAACTACACATACAACAAATCATCCATGTAGCATTTCTCAAGAGTCTCTAAGCAGGTTTATCTGACTCTGCCACTAACGGGAAAGAGGATTAATGGGCTTTCTTACTATTTATTACCCTCCCCTCGACTGTAGAAAATCCAGTTGCTTTCCCCAAGTAGTTGCTAAAGGCCTTGATCTGAATCCCTACTTACAGCCTTAGGTGGGAGAAGCATGAGAAAGGGAAAGGTTTGTGCTGTCACTTGGGGGATCAGGCAGTAACCATGGACATACTGAAGGGACCATTTGATTGACTGATTGATTAACAACTGCTGTAGACCAGCCAGGCATCTATCTCTGCTATCTGGGAGAAAATTTCCAGGTAATTTGTCAGAAAATGTTTCCTTATGTGTGCTGACAAGCTCCTGAGTTTCTCTGTTCTCAGCATCCTCACTTCCTTCCTCACGCACAGTACGCTTTTCAACCAATCTGAAACTGTTTCATACTCAAAAATTCAAGAAATTGATTGCAACTAATGCAGCAGTCATTGTGATAAGCCATATAATATACCTTCAGGAGTTTCATCTTATGCATCACAGCTGCAGAGGGTCTGTAAATAACGCCAATGCACACATACTCTGGCTCTCACCCAAATACCTTTTGGCTGACAGCAAAATAAGAATATCTCCTCAGTTTATTTTTAGGAGGTGGTCATTTAATTTTCTGGGAAAAGCTACATTATGCAAAAACTACATTATGCAACCCTTCATTTCATTAATATTTTGTTTGTTGGATGAAGCCTGTTTCCATTTTCAAAATCCATTATGAATGTAGGGAATGATGCCCATGAAAAGGGTGAGTCATAACACTGCTGCCACTTGAAAGGAATAATCAACTTTTCTTCATAATGTCCTCTGATCTGTGCAAAAAATAACTTTCCAGTTTAACAGGAAAACTTTGAGAAGCAATAAAGCTGGAAATGCTGGTCTCAAATTTCATCTTGGGAAAAGAGTGACATTTCTTTCCCCATGTTGTTTAACAGTAGCCTTAACATGGAATACACATTGGTGGCAGTCTCTTCACAGGGCAATACGCAGTATACAACGAGAATAACATCAGGACACACTCCCTCTCACAGCAGTGAAACTGCATAGAAATCTTTATATACACACAAAAAGAATTAGCAATTATTTTGGACAAATAGTGAGGGATTCCTGCAGATCTCAGCTATCTGGACAGGATTTTTTCACCCAGCTGGAATGTAACAGCCCGCAAAACCTGCAAATGAAAAGCCACAGCAACTACCCTTGGGCTTGCTTCTTGATCTCTCCATACAGTGAGGTACAGAGGGCATCATTAACAACAGTACAGCTCTCCTGCTCCAGAAGCATGGGCCTGAGGCGTATGCATAACAACCAAAGCACAGAGCAACCCTCTTCTCCAACCTTGAGTGTTGTCCTGGAAAACTACCAAGTTGTTAGCATGTTAGATGGGACATTTCCCACTGTGGAGCTCCTAGGAGATTAGCAGCTAGATTAGCCTCATACTAGAGAAGGTTCTGATTTGCTGTACAGATACCCTAAAATTACCTTGCTATCTCCTGTATTTTTGCCATATTCTCTTCACCTGCTTCATCTCCCACTTGCAAAGCTGCTGGTCTCCTCTGGCTCTCAGGGGGACAAAACTTAGAGCTGTTACTTAAGGTGCCTCTCCAGCAATTAAAGATTATGAGGCAATAACTTCAAAACCTCTCATATATATAAGCAGGACCCCCTTGTCCTTCCATAAGTCATAATGAGGCAAGCAGCATGTCTCCTTCCAACTTGGGACCGTCGCCATCATCATAAAGTGTCATTATAGCATTATAGCATTACGTGGTGCAGAGCAGCCCTCTAAGGCATGAAGCATCCCAAGAATCTTACAAATCACATGGTTCCTGTAACTGAAACCATCACCCAGACATCTGTGTTTCTATATAATGTCCCCACAGCGCCCAGTTTTCAGAATATAATTTTTGCTATTGCTTAGGTCAACGAGGCATACTCCTTAGCAGGAAGTAGTCACCTAATTGCAAGATTAAAAACAACCAGACAATTTTGAGAATCTGAAAGTCTGTCATTTGTCTGGTAAAGCATTCCTCTAAATCCATTTCGGATACGTAGGCAACAACTACATAGCAAAGCGCCTTCCTACCACCACTCACACAAACACCAATTAGAAACACATCCGCGTCGTTTGAATGGAGCTTCGTGTTATTTACTTTAAGCTGGTTTTAACATGACTTTGTTAAAACCCTAGACATCGAATATGAGCTTGAATATTCTTTTCCAGTTGCTATTCAAAGTAAGAGCAAAACTGAAAAGATCTGGAGCCATGAACAAAGAGATGAAAAAAGCATCGTTGTTGCTTCCTTAAATATCAGTCTAAGAGAACTGAAGGGGACAACAAAAGTTAGTGGGTGGGGCTCTGCTGATGCTTTTGAGTTTGCTGACACTGTCAGTAACCTGCTGAAGTCCCTTGTTCTACCCACCATGTATGCCAAAAAGCCTTATGGCTTGTGGGATCAAAACCAGATTCAGGGAAGGTTAAAAAAAAGGGAGAAATGGAATGGCTCTTATGCCTGAAAAAAATGAAAGTTAATGAATTGTTGGGGGTGAGGAGAAATAAAACCTGTTAAAAGACTTTTTGAAAAGAGTAGAAGTATCTCAGTTCATGGCTGTCAAGAAGGCTGGCAAAACCTGATTTGTTCAGGTGGGTTGGGAAGGTGCACTGAAAGAAAACAGAGGAGGGGGAATCGGTCTCGTGCTGAACTTGGAAAAGACAGAGCATTAAAAGGACTGAATCTTGGTAAGCTTTCCATAAGCACAAAAAGAATTAATTGTAAAAAAAATATTAGATTAGGGAAAAAGCACTGGTAAGAGCCAAGGTAATTTATCAGTCCTGTATTTATAGACACACACAAATCCCCAACTCCTTTTTTTTTTTTTAACCTTCAATAGAGACTCTGCAAACCAAGCTGTTTGGATGAGCCATCTTGTAAGTGACTGTTCTCACTGTGCATTGTAAAGAGACTGTCATACTTAATATAATTTCCAGCTGTATCCAAAAAGAGGATGTGTGATCTCTGAAAATTTGCAAATCTAATTAATCCAGGGCAGAGGTTTGGGTTGGTAGCCATGCTTGCTTTATTTTGCATTTTATTAAAAACAAAAGTTAAGTTTTACACTATATTTCTCATTCTGTTAATGCTTGGAAATGTGCACGACCACAGGAAGTCACCTGGTAATTCAAGCTATGGAACCAAGCCCGGTGACTGCTCTTTAACCTTAGCACCCCAGACAGTTAGGATTCGATGTTTGGGCAATAGACACAGACAGTAACAGAATCACAGAATCACAGAATCACAGAATCTTAGGGGTTGGAAGGGACCTCAAGAGATCATTGGGTCCAACCCCCCTGCCAAAGCAGCTCCCTATCTCACATTACACAGATAGGCGTCCAGACAAGACTTGAATATCTCCAGAGAAGGAGACTCCACCACCTCCCTGGGCAGCCTGTGTCAGTGCTCTGTCACCCTCACTGTGAAAAAGTTCTTCCCCGTGTTGGTGCGGAACTTCCTGTGCTCCAACTTGCAGCCATTGCCCCTTGTCCTGTCCCCACAGACACTGAAAAGGGGCTGGCCAATTCCTCCTGCATCCCATGTCTAAGATATTTATAAACACTAATCAGGTCCCCCCTAAGTCTTCTTTTTTCCAGGCTGAACAGACCCAGCTCACTCAGCCTTTCCTCATAGGGGAGATGTTCCAGACCCCTAATCAACTTTGTCGCCCAACAAACAACATATGTGAACAGGAAAATACAATCTGCATTTCTCCTTGGTTTATGTATTCGTTAAACTGGATTTCTGTGTGTGCAAATGGTCGTTTGGTTGCATAAGACCCTGTGCAGTACTTATTTGCATTGCATCGTGATAAAAATCGGTGCAAACAGGATGGGAAATGGACATTTTTCATATGGATTATTTTGATCTTCTGGGAGTTTGCTCTCCCAATACTCTGGGCTTTAGAATATTCCACAGAGCACAGTTTATAACTTCACCTCTGTGGGCTTGGTACAATTAGAAATAATTACAGAATTGACTGGCAAGAACTCGGATTAAAATTAAGACTAGAATTACCATAAAATGAAAAAGAAATCTTTCTGGAACCATTTTCCTTTCTGGATGTGATAAAAGCTTGTTTGCCTTTAAAAAAAAAATTATTCCTTTATCAAAAGGTGTTAATGAATCTTTTTTCTTATACAGCTACCTCAGACAAGCATGCTATTTATATTAGCCACAGCCAGATTTACATTTTAACTCATTCTCTTCTGTTCTAATTTACAGATGTTGTGGACATAGGCTTTCACTCTAAAACAGAAGCAGACATTCTGACATGTTCCATGTTTGGAAGACACTTGTATCTGCAATGATACAGCCTAAACAGATACGACAGATGGGCAGATGAAAGCAGGGGACAGAAATAAATTACAACTACTTGTTACCTGAGTACCAGTATATTTGGAAGGTAGCATGCTCTCAACAGCATAGCATAAAGGAGTAATTTTCTCTGGTTAGAACACTTCAGTCCAGCTGCATTAAAATATTACAGTATCACCCTTAATGGATTTTTTTTTCCTTAAAAAAGTTTTATTTTTTTCAGATGTGAATTCATGAAATCTCCATGTGCTCAGCTAATTTATACAGTGCCTAAAAGCAACCCTTCTGTGGATTTCTAGAACTAAACGAAAACCACACTTGTTCAGAACTCCATCAGTTAGTCATCAGTGACAAGTGAAAAGTACCAACACAGTACCTATTTTTATCCAAAAAAAGCCCCATTTCTATTTGCAGATTTTGAAAGAAAACTGAGAATTAAGTAGCCCCACAGAAAAAGTAAGAAAAGTGATGCTTTCCCTCTCCCTATTCTTCTTTTCTCAGTCTCTCAACCTCCTTCCCTTCCCATCATTTGTGTGCAAATGGTACCAGGAATTACAGGTCAATGTGTCTGTCCCAGAGTGTGAATATGATCTTCGGCTGTTCATCTCCAGACAGTTTGTCCCAAACTGCAGGCTTCGGCAAACTAATCTCTCCTGACCTCTCCTGTTAAACTGTTCCTGTCTGTACCATAACTCATTACAAGAGACGATTAGGACTCTGCGTGCATCAGGTTTAGTGACACTCGACTGCCCACATGAATCCCCCTCCCCAAACTTAAACAACTTAAACAAACTTAAACGCTCTGGAAATGTGTCAACAAACTTAGAAAAGAAGAATCACTTGGAAAGTTAGGGGCTAAACTTGTCATCAGAAGTGATCTGCATAACCCTGCACTTTTTAGTCAGCGTATTACTCTACTTACAAGGCACAGCAAAGATCTGACTAGCATATACATTGCTGAAACACAGCCAAGTCAGCCTCTGGCTGGAGATGACCTGAAATCAATTGAAATACCCTAGCACTAAGTATGTCTCGCTTGAGACATAATGCCAGCCAAGACAAAAGAGTAGTTCAGGGGCTCATCTGCCATTCCTCCTTCCTGAATGCATCCTCACATATGACCACATTCAATAAATCCGTTCATCGTTTGCGATGAGGAATGCCACCCCTGAGCTCCCGTGCTGGTTTTACTGCACCAGTGAAACAAGTAGATACTCTTCTGGTGGAGGAGGCAAAGGTGCATCAATCATTCACAGCAGCTTTGTCAGACAAAATTAAAGGTCTGTTTCCGTCCATCAGAGACGCTTCGGGGCCGCCCCTGCCCTCCCTCAGCAGGCTGCTAAACAGACGTCCAGGCAGCAGTTTGCAGAGGACTCCTGGACTATACTTTGTCATCAGAGCTAACTAAAAAGTCTTTTATTTAGAGTAGCGTGACACAGAAAGAAGTAATAAACCCAGCTTAAAAGGGCAACTGCATTGCTTCCAGTCAGTTCATTGCCTGGGCAAAGAAAGGCCTCTCACAGAAATTAGTATGTATATAGATACACGCAGTTTTAGTTTCTAATATTCACCATTAAAGGCATCAGAGATTTAAAATCAGCACCATAACTCAGATGGCACTGAGTTTAATGTTCTTACCACTTGCAATAACTTTCAGGATCAAAACCATTTTACAGGTAATGGTATTCCTTAGAATACTAATGGCGCTGAGTCCCACTGAATGGAAAGGTGTGCATAAAGCTGTTTTAACCACAGATCCAGAATACAGCCACGAATGAAACAGAAGGGCCATAAAGTGAGGACCCCCTCAAGATCATAGAATCATAGAATCGTAGGGGTTGGAAGGGACCTCAAGAGATCATCGGGTCCACCCCCCCTGCCAAAGCAGCTCCCTAGGACATATCACTCAGATAGGCGTCCAGACGAGACTTGAATCTCTCCAGAGAAGGAGACTCCACCCCCCCCCTGGGCAGCCTATTCCAGTGCTCTGTCACCCTCACTGTGAAAAAGTTCTTCCGCATGTTGGTGCGGAACTTCCTGTGCTCCAACTTGCAGCCGTTGCCCCTTGTCCTGTCCCCACAGACCACTGAAAAGGGGCTGGCTGATTCCCCCTGCATCACCCGCTTAAGATAATTATAGACTTTCATTAGGTCCCCCCTTAGTCTTCTCAAGGCTGAAGAGTCCCAACTTACTCAGCCTATCCTCATAGGGGAGATGCTCCAGGCCCCTAATCATCTTCGTAGCCCTTCGTAGCCTTCCTAAGATGGAAGTTTAGTTTTGACTGACACAAATCAGAAGTGTGGGTTACTGAATAATACTGGGTAAAACTAAATAAATGTGATGCTCTTCCTGCCTGGTGTACCGTAGGCATTTCACTTTTTATTTCACATCAGACGGATGAATCACATGTGTCTTGATGGTTCCTCATCTTCCCAGCCACTACTGAAAACTTCAGCATAATAAGCAACAAGCACAGGAAAACATATAAAAATTATTTGCTTATCAGCAGTTACAAATATTTTTAACTGAGTATCTGTTTAAAAAGGTGAAACCAGAAGCAACATGCTCTGAAGACATTTAATGTTACAGCCAGATGTGCTCAACACACCACCTTGGCAGGACATGACCAGGGTGATGAGATCTGTCGCTGAGTCTTGCATGACCTCGAATCACCTGCAAGCCAACTGACACTGTGTCTGGGTACCCAAAGCTACAGAGGCACTGCATACAAGGGTGATATCCCATATAGCTAGAGCAGAACTGCTGCCAAGCCCCTCGGCTCTAACGTGCCCGGCATACTCCAGGCTACTAGATGCTGCAATGCAGACTCGTTTCACCTGCCTACATGTTCTCTAGGAAATTGATCCAGCTAATTTATGGCCACTACACTGTCAGAGCATCATGAATTACTTTCTCAAGTCCTAGTGATGGGGTACATTAATTTTATTAAAACACATATTTCATATTGGATTTTTGATCTGTTATTTTGACAAAACCACTAATGCTCAGACAGATAACTTTCAGCATTGTTTTCTGCTAGGATACAGTATATACTCTATTCCAAATTACATAAAGCCTCTGTGCAAGCTAATGATATATTATCCCCTGCGATACCCTTATGTACAATAAACAGTCCCAGAGTCCCTAAATTATTCAGCATGATGTGCTTCAGAAGCAGAATGTGCTCATATTTCTTTAGGTGAAATGTAGCTGGAAGCCAAGTGGTTCTGTTTAACCCATTCCCCTGTCGGGCAGGGCTCATTTGGTTAATTTTAAGCAAAAGAAATCTATCTTTTCTTTTGGTCTTCATATTTTAAACTAATCTAGGAGGTCTGACTCATCCTATCTTACCTTCAGTTCAAGCCTCATAAATAAGCCCATCACAAAAGCTAAGGAACTATGACAGCTGACAAAAAGCATCGTGTAGTTGAAGATAAAGAAGAGAGAGAGAAATCAGTTAAGTGCTGGAGTAAATTGTCCAGGGAAGTTACTCAATCTCCATCTCCGGTGGAGAGACCAGGTTAGACAAATATCTGTAAGGAATGTTTTAAGTGGAGTTTATGTTGCCTCTGGGCAGAAGTATGGATTAGAAGACCTCCTGAGGTTTCTTTCAGATCTGTGTGTCTATGAATATAGCAGCATTAATCACAACCTGTCTTTGGAGTGGCCTTCACGGCCCTTGTAACTCTCAGAATGACACTCAAGAACTGCAGCTACTATAGCAACATCACAGAGCTACTTCACCTTCTGCTGCAGGGGAAAACGATGACAACCAGGAAGAGTTCTTAGACTTGCTATAACATGCATTTTTTCCTCCAGCTGACTACATCTTACCAGGTAAGACGAAGGATTTTAAAGGATTTCAAGCAACGGGCTTTCTGGTTGGCTGGGAAAACCTCCATCAATCATCTGGTGAGAAGTAAAAAGCAATGTAGTTCCAGGGTTCAATGAGTTAGGAGCTTGAGAGCTGCCTGAAGGGAATGAGGACCAGGAAGGGAAGATCATTTCCCCCTGTAGGTTCCTGGTACTGCCTCAAGACCTTCTATGCAAAAACCTGGGGGAATTACAGCTTCATCCATTGAGTGTACTAAATAGGGTGTGTGTGTGTGTGGGGGGGTGTTTCTATTCCTTTCTGCTTTGATACATTTACACTTCTCCAAAGCCCGTCATCATTCTAAACAGCTACTACAAACTACCATCATGCTTTCCATTTTACAGTTTCCATATTAGGGTGGTAAGTAACAGCATGAAAACCAGGCATGCCTTTTGATCACCTCCTCACTGCCCAACGTATCTCCAGACCACACATAGATTTTTCAATCTCTTTTTTGTCATCCCCAGCAGACCTGCTTCAGGAACACAAGGTCCAGCACAAGCAAGAAATGCAGAGACACAGACAGCATCTTTGTGGAGCAGGTAGAGAGAAACTGATTCTGTCATCCTTGTGGAATTGAGGGAAAAAAAACGAGAAAGGTTTTTAACCAAAATAATTATTTCTTACCCTAAAACTACCTTGGGCTTGTACTGTAATAGGCAAACTGCTGGAGGAAGCATATCCAGAGCTCAGATTTTCTTTTTTGTCATCATACACCTCAAAGTAAATGACAGCTAATAAAACAGAAACACAGCCTGACATGCTGAGAGAAGCAAACAGGAAGCAGTTCAGAGAAAAGAAAACAAGATTGTACCTGTATTTTATTCTTTTGGCTTTAAAGTGAGCACCTGGCTGAAACTTTATGAACTGTTGTAACAGAACAGTAGCGCATATTTCCTTTGCATTATTAGATTTCTGTTGCTGTTTGTAACAGTTGAATAGTCCCAAATGTTGAGGGGAGAAGAGAAGGGCACATACTGCATTAAGGATCAGCCTGGAGAAGAGAAGGCTGCCGGGGGGACCTCATTGCAGCCTGCCAGTACCTGAAGGGAGCTTATAAGCAGGAGGGGATACAACTTTTTAAAAGGGTAGACAATGGCAGGACAAGGGGAATGGATTAAAACTGAAGGAAGGAAGGTTTAGATTAGATATTAGGGGGAAGTTTTTTACAGAGAGAGTGGTGAGGTGCTGGAACAGGCTGCCCAGAGAAGTAGTGGATGCCCCGTCCCTGGAAGTGTTCAAGGCCAGGTTGGATGGGGCCCTGGGCAACCCTGTGTAGATCCAGGACTGGAGGTTGGTGGCCCTGCCTGTGGAGCTCTATGATCCTTGGGGTCCCTTCCAACCCAGACCATTCTATGATTCTGTGATTCTATGAAGGAAATTTTACCATGTCTCACAGTGGGCAATGGAGGTCGAAGCAGCAGCTCCTTTGTCAAAGTAACAGATGCGAAATCTACTGGGAATTTTTCTTCATTAACATGAATATTGTAAGTGTGTCTTTAGTTTGCACACAGTCAATACTGAGGTCCATCAACTTCCAACAATTTCCAACCTTTCTAAAAGTTCACGGGAATTTATATGTTTTTCCCCAGTAAATTTGGTAGCAGGACTGATCTGTGACCGACAGCCACTATTACTATAAATGTAGTAAAAGGTAAAAATAGTTTGTCTTGCCTTTTTTACATTCAAAACTTTATTACTCCAAAGTACTACGATTAAATTCCTCTATTTTTGAAAGGTGCTAGTTAAAACCAGGATCTCTGATTCTGTAGCAAATAATTGATGAATGTTGTCAAACCATTATTGTTCCAAAAATCTGGGAAATGCTCAGGACTATTTTTGTTGTCAATAGCTTGGTTCTTGGCAATGCTTAAGATACCTCACACCTGAAGAAAGATGTACAGAGTAGAATATATACTTTTGTAAGGGAATAAAGATGACATTCAAACAGACACTAATACAAAGCAAATCTTTCAATAACATGGAATCGAACAGCTAAAAGCAGAATGCCAAATGAAGAACAGAATGTAAGTTCTTCAGAATCTGCAAGAAAATGACAAAAATTACTATTCTGGAACTTCACCACAGTACCTTTCACACCCTATTGAAGGAAAAAAAGTCCTTTATATATATGCACACACATGCACAGAGATATATGTTTCTTATATATATGTTCTCCCTGCTTTTTGATGATTCTATTTTTAACCCCACTGATGAAGCAGAAATTCAGAGTTCTGCTCTGCTTAGGTATCACCTACCTTTTCATTAAAAGCTACTGTGGTCACCAGGAAGACCTGTGCTACATGATTGCAGTTGGAATAAATCATACAATCTCAGAATCACAGAATGGTTTGGGTTGGAAGGGACCTTAAAGATCATCAAGTTCCAACCCCCTGCCATTGGCAGGGACACCTCTTGCTAGACCAGGAAGGCCCCATCCAGCCCAGCCTTGAACACTTCAAGGGATGGGCAGCCACCACCTCCCTGGGAAGCCTGTGCCAGGGCCTCATGACCATTGTAGTGAAGAATTTCTTCCTAATATCCAATCTAAATCTACCCCTTCCAATTTAAAACCATTCCCCCTCGTCCTACATGCCCTTCTAAAAGTTCCCTCCCCAGCTTTCCTGTAGCCCCTTCAGGTATTGGAAGGCTGCTATAAGTTCCCCTGGAGACTTCTCTTCTCCAGGCTGAACAACCCCAACTCTCCCAGCCTGTCTCCACAGGAGAGGTGCTCCAGCCCTCTCATCATCTTTCTGACCTCCTCTGGACCCGTTCCAACAGTTTCCTGTCTCCTTATGTTGGGGACTCCAGAACAGGACACAGTACTCCAGGAGGGGTCTCACCAGAGCAGAGTAGAGGGGCAGAATCTGCTCTCTCGACCCACTGGCCCAGGACATGGTTGGCCTTCTGGGCTGCGAGCGTGCATTGTCAGCTCATGCCCAGCTTCTCATCCACCAGCACCCCCAAGTCCACATTTCTTACCGAGTTTCTCATCACTGGAGCAAATAAGTGACTTCAGGATAGAAAATTATGCAAGTTATTAGTACCTTTAGGGTCAAAGAGCTTTGCAGCAGCATGGTATAAAATGTTAGTAGCTGTTAAGTAAGGTAGATGTTCGTATCTATTGAGATACTGAGATTTTGGCTCTTAAATACATATGGCATTTTTTATATCAGTGCTTTGGAAAACAACAAAAGAAATCGCTTTCTAGAATTTGCCACCATGCACACCAGAGCCCTAACTCATCCTCAGAGTAGACACCACATCACCAGCACCAAAACCCTATGCTGCAGACTAAATGGTAGCACCACCAGTATTCCTAATGGAAAGGACAGGGGCTTTGTGGATCAGTGGTCTCACTGCCCAGCCCAGCTCACCGCTCAGCTTGCCTTTGGAAAGGCTCAAAGCACTTCACTGCCTGCTGTGAAGCATGGCAAAACTTTCCTTAAATGGCAGCTCTCTTCTTCTTTCAGCATTTGGGACTCATCAGCTCTTACAAACTGAAATAAAACTGTGATAACATAAATGAAACATACCTCACAATTGACAACAACTGGCAGGCCATCCTGTTCTCGATAAAATAGGATCCTTTTAATGGAGCATTTGAACTGCAGCGCTATTATTTTTTAATGATCTGGTGTTGTATTTGTTGGGGGGTTTTGTTTACAAAAGAAGTACTGACATCTTGAGACCCTTGCACTTAGCCCTCTGGCTGTCCTCTCATTCAGTGAAAAGTAATCATGCTGAATAGATTGATATAGGTGGAACTTAAGAGACAATTAATACAACTTTAATATAAGAATTTTCATAGTTTTAAGAATAGACTAGTTTACGAGAAAGCTGTAACTGTGTAAGCTGCTTGTGAGAGCAGAGCAAAACTTAACCATAACAATGCAACAGTAAAAGCCTTGAAGATAAAGAAGTAAGAATTGGTGTGTTTTTAGGAAAAGATTAGTTTTGAATTTTAGCAGAATTTGGCTGTGATCACACAAGCTGTTTCATGAAAGCGGCTACAAACCTTAGCCATAATAGTGCAACAGCCTTGAAACCAGAGGAAGTAAGAGATAGAGGAGTCATAAATAATGAGACTAACAACCAATTAAAAGACAGAGTCTCTTTTGTTTTCAGTGAAAAACTAACTAGTCGGTGCAGGTGTTGGGAGCCCAGATAAGCATGGAGAAAACCGTAAGGAGCATGCGCTGAGAGAGAGGAAGACGTCCAGCCTTCATCCCTGGAGACCACCGGAAGACCCCCTGAGTGTCACTGAGCATGCTCCATCTGGGAGGAGTTAATGTAAACAACTTCCTGGAAATAATTGGCATAACCCTGCCTTTTCTTAGAAATGATAATGAATATGTATAATTAATCTGTATAATTATGAGAAATTTGGCTTTAATGGGCGCACACATTTGGAGGAGCGATGGATCCCCTGTGTGCCCAGCGCTGCAATAAAGGATACCTGCTTCATAGTCACCAAGGCTGGGGAGTTTTGACTCCAGCTTTCCGAGGCATCACCTCAAACAATCTACTTATTCTTCACCAATTCCGGGTGAGTCTTGCGCATGCCCCTGATGCAAGAGCTTGTTAATGGGCATATCTGTACTAGAGACCGTGAAATGCAATGCTCGAAATAAATCCCTTCTGTAGGAAATAAAATCCAGTACTATATTTAAACTGTGAAAACCTGTCAGGGAGTGTATCATTCTCCATTTACCAGAAACTTGAAGAAAGGAAATTTTTCATGCTTCAAGGGGAAGCCGGAACGGTGACTGTCCCACCACTACGGACCCACTGAAATCCTTCCAAGCAGCAAAACAATAAACACACCTTAAAGGAAATCTCTCCACTAAGCAAACTGAACCTTGCTCAGCTGCTTGAGAAGTGTCTTCCTGGCAGCTTCTGGAAACTGACATTTTCTGCATTCAACCTTTCCATATTCACATTCTGGGCCTCCATAGATTCCATTTTTTATGTAAACACAGACATGTTGGAGAACACATGCAATATGCTCATACCAATTATAGTAGCAATTTTTGGTAAACAGTTTGTATTCCATGTGGTCTTTGTGCAAAAGTACCACCTACGGACAGAGCTTCCTACAGCACTGTTGTGGTTTAACCCCAGCTGGTAACTAAGCACCAGAGAGTTGCTTGCTCACCCCTCTTCCCCAGAGGGATGAGGAGGAGAATGGGAAAAAAAATCTCGTGAGATAAAGACAGTTCAACAGGACAGCAAAGGAACGATAAAAAAAACCCCACAAACTAATCAAGTGATGTACAAATGCAATTGCTCACCATGTTTGGGCAACAAAGGAGTCAATAATCACTCTGCCAATTTAAAATTGAACCAGGAGAGAATTCTGCTAATAACATAAACCACATAAAAGTAACGGGCTTTCTCCAAAAGAAACACTGCCACCCCTCTCAAGTGTTGTCAGGGTCCTGATTTTGAATTTAATATTAGCATTGTGAAGCAGAGGAAATTATGTTGCTGGTACATGTTTGGCTTTTCACTTGATATGAAAATAAATGTACTCTAACACAAAAATTCAATTTATACAGAAAAGTACAAAACCTAAACTTAAAATCTTATCATTTGATTATGTTCAAATATTTCCAGCATAACTTTCCTAGGAACATGCAAGCACATCTCCTGTGGTCACTGCTGCAACTGTAATACAGTGTGTAGATAAAGCCAAGTTAATTTTAAACTCTTTAGCTCAAGTATGGGCACTTCTTACCTGGCCACAGTGTGGCCAGAGCTCAGCACGGGCTCCTTTCTCTCAGGATTAACTCAGATGCTTACTTGATTCTATAGCTTACATAGATGCCTACAGCCACACTGATTTAGTTCAGCTAGCTTGAGTTAGCTAATCCAAAACTGTCCTTTTGCCTACACTTTATAGCAATTACAGCTACCAGACTGTGGTAGACAAGTAGACACGTAAAACAGAAATGCTTAGGGGAGAAAAAAAACAAAAAACATGCAAATCAACCCACTGATGCACTCCATAAACACATAATGAAATAAATGTGTTGCTGCTTTCAAAGTGTATTGGAAAATTAAGCTGGTTTTGGCATCAATCTGACCAAGTGAATTCAAAAAAGACTGAACTGGGCAGATGATGTTGTTTCAAAGAGAGAACAGAGTGGGATGTTGATGTAACATTTGTAAGAAACCCATATTTTCTTAATGAGCACTTCATAATGTTTTCATTAACTGCAGACACACACACACACACACCTTTCAGCTTCACCAAAGGGAGACTAAACAAACTGTCCATCATATATTAAGTTGCAGGACAGGGGTGCTTCCTCCCATCCTGAAGCTTGCGTGCTCAGAGAGTCCGTACACTTGCTGCACCTCTGGCTCATGAGACCCTGTCCCTGACTACATCACAGCCTTGGCAGGAGCAAGGTGTAGATTTATCTCCTACCTGGCACCCAAAGACATGTGTCAGCATCACTGCAAAACCACACTGTATTTTCTCTAGGGTTCTGTGACACCTGAGACTGCATGCTTCAGATGGAACTCACCCAGGAGTCCACCCACACTGTACTGGCACCATCTGCTCTCCCAGCACGGCCGGATTACACTTTTACAAGCCTCCTAAAATCTTCTGCGATCTTTCTAGGTGCTCAGATGTGACCAGGCTGAGGCCTTAAGATGTTCTCAAAAAACAGTGTTTCAGAATATTTTAAAATTCATCATTTAATTACGTGCAGCTAATTTAAATCCCTGTTACCACCTTGTGGGGCAGCCCTTGCTGTTCTGAGCCACTCTTAAAACACTCAAGAAAAACAAGGAACCACGACACAAACCATTCCCACTTTATGCTACGAGTATGAAGGGATAGAGTTGTTTGAACAGATGAGAAAAAATGGAAGTGCTTTTTATACAAAATTGTGATTTTTAAAATAAAAAAGTACTACACTTTCTGCATTAAAGAAATAAAAAGAAATACAATGTACAGATTTCAAAACACAACTTGGCAGGGAGAAGGGGGCATTCTGCCTACTGCCCTGAAATCCTTTATCAATATGGTTCTCTTCAGAGCAGATGGTGAAGGAGCTGTCGATTTGATGTTCTAAAGGGGGGGAGCATGGAAAAAAAATGCAGTATTCTGGCACATTGAATATTTTACTAGAAAGATATTTATCCATGAGAAAACATCTGCAGCATGTGGTTTTAATGAGATTCTGTATCTGTGTTGCTCAATTACATTTTCAATCTGCAAATGTAAAGGGCAAAAGCTGACAACTGTAAAGGCTTAGCTAAAAGGTTTTCTTAGATTTTTTTTTTTGGTGAAGGAAGAATGCATAGTCATAAGACAGCAAAAACCCTCTATGGTCTGAATTTCAGTCGAGATACTGCCATTCCAGTTACCAGTTCTGTGTAGCCTCTAGAGCTATCAAGTTGGAAATGTAAGCAGCAGGCTTCTCAGAGCATTCTCTGGAAGAGAGCTAGCTTCACAGAAGCACACGGCTGGAAAAGACCTTTAAGATCATAAAGTCCAACTGTTCCTGTCCTATGTTAAACCATATCCCTAAGTACCTCATCTGCCCATCTGTTAAACACATCCAGGGTCGGTGACTCAACCCCCTCCCTGGGCAGCCTGTGCCACATCCCGACAACTCTTTCAGGGAAGAACTTTTTCCTAACACCTGATCTGACCCTGCCCTGGTGCAGCTTGAGCCCAATTCCCCTTGTCCCATCTCCTGTCACCTGACAGAGAAGACCATCTCCCACCTCTCTACCCCCTCCTGTCAGGTCAGTGTAGGCGGTGATAAGGTCTCCCCTCAGCCCCCTCTTCTCCAGGCTAAACATCCCCAACTCCCTCAGCTGCTCCTCATATGATTTGCTCTCCAGCCCCTTCCCCAGCCTGGTTGCCCTTCTCTGGACACACTCCAGGACCTCGATGTCCTTCTTATGGTGAGGAGCCCAGAACTGGACACAGCACTTGAGGTGCAGCCTCACCAATGCCAAGTACAGGGGCACAATCACCTCCTCAGACCTACTGGCCACACAGTTTTTGATACAAGCCAGGATGCCATTGTTCTTCCTGGCCATCTGAACACACTGCTGTTTCATGGTCAGTCAGCAGTCACCCAACACCCCCAGGTCCTTCTCTGCCTGACAGCTATCCAGACTGTCTCCCCCAAGCCTGTAGTGCTGCATGGGGTTGTTCATGCTTTTTTCATGCTGAAGCTAAAACCCAACAAGATTGTATCATGTCTTTTTTGCTTCATAGATCTGACAAGATAAAAAAATATCTTAACACGTTTGTTCATTTGGGCTTACATTAAAAGAGGAAATGAACCACATATCAGCCTTCTCAAATCTATAAAAATATTTCTCACAATCATCAAACAAGTCAAATTAGATATCACAATTGATTTTAAACACCCATTTCAGTAGTGTGATCGGAGGCTTGTCTGCTTTCAATGTAATCAGCTGCTTTTCCTTTGAAAACCTGAGGTCTTCCACCTGCAGGCTATTAGCTTTAGTGCTTTGTAAAGGAAGTCAGAACAACTGATAAATAGAAAATGCCATTTAGTTTTCTCAGCCAACAGAAACATCAGAGGTGACATGTAAAGCTAGGCAATACGAAGTAGCTCAGCATGAATTTTCTATTAACTCAAGAATATGCTATTTGTATGGAAAACTACTAACCTTCAAATCCAGGGAGAGAAAATGCTGCTGCTGCCATATCCATTTCAACATATTACAACAAAATCAAAGCAGAAATTCAAAGAGTTCACTTTCATGAAGGATACAGTGAGAGGAAGTAAGAATACTGGTTGGATTTTTTTAAACAAAAGATGTTATTTCTTTTGAAGCCATTTTTATAGGACAGAACATATATATATTTATCATTGTTTTTGAGAGATGCTCTAGGTTCACTACTTCCCTATATGACTTGGGAACATTTTATATACGTGACATATATGATGCAAAAACACCAAAGCTTTGACAAGCCCTGAATAAAAATGGAAAATACTTTGGAAAACTATGTGGCAAACCAGTGTGTTTCATACAAAAACCATCACTATGAAAGAAAATAATAAGCAGTCACTGAGAAAAGCAACAACCTTAACTATTCAATTGCAAAGTGACCAAGATCTATTAGCCACACATTCACATACAAACCTGTCTGAGGCAGGTGTAGCAACTGGATGAGTTCTACTGCCCACTGCATCAGGTGACAATAATTACACAAAATTAGCAATCCTCTATTAAAAAGTTGGTGTATACTTGGAAAAGGCATGAAAGCAGCATTCACTGCTGACACATTTCACGTGCCCTGAGAAAGCAATGAAACACAGTTCCCTTTAAAAGGATGAGAACACAACAGCAAACGTGCATTGGTGTAAAGTTCATGTTCAACTTTGGTTTGCAAAGGGCCTTAATAAAACTCATACAGTTGCCCTGCCTGCGCAGTACTACTGCCCATGGGCATAGGGCAGAAATCAGCAGGAAGCTTAGGAGACCAAACACAGGCCCCAAAACACTGCTGGGTGTTAAACCAACCCCCAGCTCCAGACATTAGGGAAAGGTTTTGAAATCCCAAGGAGGTGTTCCTGAGCACTGCTGGCTTTTGATGCTAACCAGCACAGTGCTACCCAGCAAAGCACGTTTCTAGCATGAGCCAGAGCAAGGCCATGAACTTGGTGCATCTCCTGCCCTGACAAGGCATGAATGCTTCATCCACATGTCCAGTATCTTCATGAGCCACAGACAGATTGCATGAAATTTGCCTGACTTTGCTCAACAAGAAGAGCACATGTGCCATTTTTGAGGCTTTTGAGGCCTGCCATCCATGAAAGTAGAAGATGGAAACATCCAGAGTCTCCATTCCTTCCATAAAGCAGCAAGAAGCGCTGCGCTAAAAGCCAGGGAAGATACGTTTTTGTTCCCTTCCCCAACAGCAGAGGCTTCCTCCCAAAGACTACATCCAAACCACAGAAGCACAAGGTTGGAAAAGATCTTTAAGATCAATGAGTCCAACTGTTCCCATCCTATGCTAAACCATATCCCTAAGTACCTCATCTCCCCGTCTGTTAAACACATCCAGGGATGGTGACTCAGCCCCCTCCCTGGGCAGCCTGTCCCACATCCCGACAACTCCTTCAGTGAAGAACTTTTTCCTAACATCTGATCTGACCCTACCCTGGTGCAGCTTGAGGCCATTTCCCCTTCTCCTATCTCCTGTCACCTGGCTGAAGAGACCATCTCCCA
This sequence comes from Zapornia atra, assembly GCA_013400835.1. NCBI lineage: Eukaryota > Metazoa > Chordata > Aves > Gruiformes > Rallidae > Zapornia > Zapornia atra. The sequence goes on from VZTU01035056.1 coordinate 24,485, forward strand.
CCTCTCTACACCCTCCTGTCAGGTCACTGTAGGTGGTGATAAGGTCTCCCCTCAGCCTCCTCTTCTCCAGGCTAAACATCCTCAGCTCCCTCAGCTGCTCCTCATAGGATTTGCCCTCCAGCCCAAACCAGGATCAGGGTTTCCTTTCTTGGTAGAAATGGGGCTTGTGAAAATGGCAACGAGTGCAAACCTGTTTAGAATCCAAGCAGCACCCAAAATTGCACTTCTAAAACAAAGCCCGGTTTTTCCATTTGCCAACAGCCTCGAATGGAAAGGATATCTGAAAGCATATTAATCTGTCACCAAAGGTCTGTACTGGTATAACTCTCTAATAACAAGCTCTAATTAGAGTAACACGGGCATGACTCAGATGTTATATGGCATCTAAATATATAGTTAGTAATGAATTCTGAAATACAAGAGAAGCTTCTCAGCCACCTAGAACATTAGCATTTGCAAAATACCTGTCCTCTAGCAAAGAGCTGCCTAGAACTTTTTCATTCTAAACTCAATGAAGTGTCAACATAACATCTCATACCATCAGAAAAGGAACACTTGGGAGACCCCTATGGGTCTTAAGAAAATTTTTGGTGATAAATATTTTTGGGCTAAAAACTCAGGTATAATGTGGCAAAAGAATGACCCAGAGTGATCTGAAAATAAAAACTTCTGCCATGAGACACAGTACAAAAGAGTCAATAAAGCGAACAGAGTAAGACAAGCTCTTTGAGGACTGAGAATTGACTACAAGGCAGCGAGGCAATTTCTATCTTGAGAAGGAATATTGAAACCCAATGGAGGAAGAAATAGTTATTATTTTTTAAATGTAAAGGATAAGCACAGAAGCAGAGCTCAAATCAGAGAAAGGTAGGAGAGGAGGGAGAGGAAGAAGCATCATTTGCTGAGGACTGTCGCCTGCTGGTTGTGCTGAAGGAACCTGCCTGCAAAGGTCAGATGAAAGAGCCTCTCATCCAGATAAGAAGCTGTGTCTTTGAGAAACAGGATGAGAGGAACAATCTTAGGCTCCTTTTGCCTGTCAGAATTCAAGAAGCATCTGGATGATACTCTTAGTCATATGATTTAGTATAGGTCATCCTGTGAGGAGCAGGGAGCTAATCGATGATGATTATGGGTCCCTTCCAGCTTGAGTTATTCTATGATTCCAGGATCAGAGAAGTGGAATATGACATAGCAGAAGTTTATTACCACTAGTGCTGCCTAAATAAAAAATTTCTTAAGAAAGCTTTGAGACCTTCTTCAACTGAAATTGTGGCATCAGTTCAGATACCACACATTCCTGAGCAAAGAATCCAGGTCCCCTAGGGCACCTGGGAAGGTTGGAGGTGCTGCATTGATCCAGATTGCAGAAAAGCAATGCCCCTGGGGTACTAAGGAGGGGGACTGGAAGTCTAGGTGAATTACAAACAACTCAAAGAGACCAAAACTGGAAGCTCCCACACACATAAGGACCTGGCATGGGGCAAGGAGACCCACGAGTCAAGCATGGGTGCTACGCATGGGGGTTCTAGGGGCACTGATCCTTTACTCAACAGCAAAAGAAGATCTAAATGCATATCGCAGCTCAAGCCCTCCTCTGTTGCTCGCAGCTGGGCTGCCTGCACAGAAGCCCTACAGCACGGAGCATCAGTTCCTCACAACACATACTGAAAGAGCTCCCTTCCCCTCATGCCGGGAGTCTGAACTTTTACTCATGTTTTCCCATATTCCTTCCTGGCAAAAGCCTGTGGCATTTGACAAGAGGATACTGGGACACTCAGTAACAAAAGTTCTCAGAGCCTTCTCAGCAGAATAAAAACACTGCCTTCAAACCATCCCACTGGTAAAAACCAAAACATTGCACCATCGATTAGAAAGAGCCTCCACAGCACTTCCCAGTGGTCACACCAAAACATTACAGACTTCATCTTTTTAATTACCCCCAGAAATACGTTATCACAACTGTTCAGCACCGTGTAGTGAAAAGCAACATTAAATAGTATTTTTGTGAGCCACCAAAGTGATTTCACTACTTCATAAAGAGCCAAAAACTCAACTTAGCTACTTCGTTGAAACAAATCATAATTGAATCTTCAGATCACAAGACAGTCAAAGCGAAACACAGAGCATTTCAAGCCAATATGCCAGGGATGCAAATTAATAACTGTTTAATGAAATATAAGGCAAAATCAAAGGTTTTGTATATTGCTAGTGGTTTAGAAGAGCCTTTAAACTTCAGGCTCAGAATATTTCATTAAGTCTGACAACTAATTAGTGGGCTTAATGACCTCTTTTTTGTCAACCTGAGAGAGACGAACAGGAACATCTTTTCTGGTCATGTCCCTCTTTGGAAATGGTTTACAATATGCTGCAACAAATAACTAGCATTCCTCCTCTCCTGTTCAAAAAGAGGATTTTCAGGGGTTTGTGCTGTTACTCTCAATGACTAAACTACTTCAACATAATTAAATACAATTAAACAGCTAAATGGCTTATGGTATCAGAGAAAGCATCAAGGAGATTAAGGGAATTTCTTTCTCAACCCACAGAATTTCTGTTCTCGGTAAAAAGCAATACAGCAGGATCTGAACCAGAGTTACATCACGCACCAGTAGTCATGGAAAATAATATTACCACTGTTTTTATGATGATTCATATCCTCTAATTTTCAAATTCTCTTGACAGTCCTGCTGTGCCACAAACAGCATTAGTGTCAGAGTAGAAGAAAACCACAGATCTTAAGTGCCATTTCTGAGAAAAGGCTTCATAAAATTCATCATCTGTTATTTTCCAGGCTCAGCCATGGTCAAAGATATATCTGCAGAACCATAACAAAGTCAATGGACAGTACAGATCTTCAGTATTTCTCAAAGTAACAGACCACATAGAGTGCAAAACATATTTAACCATAACTACAAAAATAAGACCTAAAATATTCTGTGTTGACAGTGCTCATTTTGTGAGAAAATCTTCTCAGATCACCTTTCCTATGCAGTTGGTAATAAAAATGTAAGATGTTGAAGCTAGGGTGGGAAGCTAAGAAAAAATTAATTAGTTACAGAGTTCTGCTCCTTAAGCTTGTTTCAACAGCAAATAAAATTGGCTCTAAGACACCTTATTTCATACTTGTCCTGTGTGAAGAACGATTTAGCCATGAAATCTCTCTAAAGTTAAGGAACTGCTCCAAAAGCAGAGCCCAGTACCAGGCTGCACAACCATCACTGCCTACCCCAGCAGGACTGATGCATAAAGAACTAGGCATTCAGCCTTCCTTCCCCACTGCTCCTCACGCCTTTGTATCACAGAATCACAAGGTTGGAAACAACCTTTAAGATCATTGAGTCCAACCGTTCCTGTCCTAAGCTAAACCATATCCCTGAGAACTTCATCTACCTGTCTGTTAAACACATCCAGGTATGGTGACTCAACCCCCTCCCTGGGCAGCCTGTTCCAGGCCCTGACAACTCTTTCAGGGAAGAATTTTATCCTAACACCTGATCTGATCCTGCCCTGGTGCAGCTTGAGGCCATTTCCCTTTGTCCTGTCACCTGGCTGAAGGGACCATCTCCCACCTCTCTACACCCTCCTGTCAGGTCAGTGTAGGCGGTGATAAGGTCTCCCCTCAGCCTCCTCTTCTCCAGGCTAAACATCCCCAGCTCCCTCAGCCGCTCCTCATAGGATTTGCCCTCCAGCCCCTTCCCCAGCCTGGTTGCCCTTCTCTGGACACACTCCAGGGCCTCAATGTCCTTCTTATGGTGAGGAGCCCAGAACTGGACACAGCACTCAAGGTGTGGCCTCACCAATGCCGAATACAGGGGCACAATCACCTCCCCAGACCTACTGGCCACACAGTTTCTGATACAAGCCAGAATGCCATTGGTCTTCCTGGCCACCTGTGCACACTGCTGGCTCATGTTCAGTTAGGTTGTGCTACCCATTAACACCGGAATGACCCAACACCTGAAGCAAAGAGCTGGTCCGCAGATAGGAATGGTACATGCAAAAAGAGTTGGCTGTTTATACATTTTGCATATGCTTTAATTACACTATCACTACAGCACACAACAGCCACATGCTTCACAAAGGACTGACAAATTTTATGGTAATTGAAAAGTCCAATTAGCAATTCTCACACCACAGGTAGATTTTGTTTGATTCAGCAACAGTTGAAGAGAGAAGAATGTTGAAGAAAAAAAGGCTTAAAGGTATTTGAAGCTACAGACAGAGGAATCTAAGTCTGTAATTTAAAGTATATTTAACATACGTTTGAAATCTTTCTGTCTAAACAAGGGCTCTGACGTGCTTCTTGACTCAGTTTTCCAGCATCTTTCTGTCATTGACATAACTGGCTTACAGTTTCTCTGGAAAAGGATTTTATCCCACAAGAACAACCGTCAAGAGCTAAGAGCGAATGCAACTTTGGCTTAAGTAAGTTATTTGTGATGGCTTATACATCTTGTACTCTTAAAATACTGGCCGCCCAAGGTGATCCTATTCATTTCCTAGTTAAGATAGATCACCAGCTAGATGAGAAACTCAGCCCTGTTACTCCAGGGCAGTTTAGAAATGCATCCAGGTATGCCAGCACTGAAATGTTGCTCTTTGCTATGAGAGGTGGATGATGTAATTCAGAAGTAAAGTAAGCCCAGCCTCAGATTCAGGAGGAATTCTGTTGTCCCTAGTGTAATCTGGATGGACATTTTACATAGGCTACCCAAAGTTCTTAAGTTAAATGAATTCTACTTTCATAAGAAATCAATAAGGAAACAGTTCATGTAATTCTCTTTCTTCAGCTCCACCCACACAGCCGATATGACTCATGATCCTCAAAGTTGTTTTGGCTTTCAGGGACATTAGGTCTTGCCTCCTTCGATCTACTGTAGCACTAGTCATGCTGAGTTACAGACACCTGCTTTACAGCTGTGAGGACAATCAGCTACTTGACAGCAATTAAGGTAAAACTTTACTTTGGCATAAATTCTGGAAAACTGCTATTTCCTCAGTCTGTCAGGCTCACCAAAGAAGGGGTGAAATATTGGCACATTTTAATCACTGCTTTTAAGGGGAAAAGGGAGAAATTTGGTGAATTATACTTGCAGATGAAAATGTGGTAACTTAAAACTTCTGCAGAATTCTGCTGTTGAGCTTCTGATGCTGAAAATGAACCCACTGAACTACAATTTACAATGACTGCCAACAGTACTTCCCAAGGATTTTGCACACGTCAGTTGTTATTGGATTTAATTTTACTAGTGTCTGGATGAGAACTATTCTCTTTCATTTGGAAAATGCTCAAAAATTCCTTCCTTTTTTTTTTTTCAATGGTGGAAGTTAAAAATGAAAGCTTGAAACTTGGCACAATATCTACTTAGTTCCATAATTTATGCCTGCGTCCTCATCAAAACCATGTGAAGTGTTCCCTGCTGCACATCCTACATTGATACATAGGGTCCAAAGGTACATATGGCAGAACCAAGCTGCCTCTGGCACGTGGATCACATTAGCTATAATCATTCATTATGATCTATTAGAGAAGATGTGCCTGCACCTGCTTAGTCCAGATTTAAACCCAGGTGCCCACAGGCAATGCCCAAAATGACAGGGCTTGCATTATCTTAACCAGCTTGACTGTGTAAACAGAAAGAATCAGTGCTAACAATATTATTGTTTTATTTTTTAAAATAGTATAAGCAGTGGAGTAGCAGTAACAGCAGCGAAAACAGGTCTTTAAATGTGGGTAAGGGAGCTAAAGCAGTGGTAGCATACATTACACATTACTCTGAAGCAAGGGTGCACATGCACGGGGAAGTAATACTAAGCTGGTTTTGTTGAGCTAGTATAAAAAGCTATGTGGACCACACAATCACAGAATCACACGGTTGGAAAAGACCTTTAAGATCATTGAGTCCAACCGTTCCCATCCTGTGCTAAACCATATCCCTAAGTACCTCATCTACCTGTCTGTTAAACACATCCAGGGATGGTGACTCAACCCCCTCCCTGGGCAGCCTGTTCCAGGTCCTGATAACTCTTTCAGGTAAGAACTTTTTCCTAACACCTGATCTGATCCTGCCCTGGTGCAGCTTGAGCCCATTTCCCTTTGTCCTGTCACCTGTCACCTGCCTGAAGAAACCATTGCCCACCTCCCTACACCCTCCTGTCAGGTCAGTGTAGGCAGTGATAAGGTCTCCCCTCAGCCTCCTCTTCTCCAGGCTAAACATTGCTCAATGCCAAGCAGTGTCCCCATTCGCTAGAGGTCAGGAGACTCCATTCAGACGCCCAGTTCTCTGCTCAGACAAGAATGCACCGTGCTAACTCAAACTAAATGGTCAAATGGTTAATTAACTCTATTTCCCTAAGGAAATTACAGTGCATGTTCCCTGCAACAGGGTGGCAGTAACAAACAGATGGGGTTACAGCTTCAGCTGGCCTGGGAGTTTGCAAAGTGAGTATTTACGAACAAAATTTGCTTGGTTTTGTTCAAATGAAAACACTTGCGAGGCTCACATCAGCAATCCACACACTTGCTAATACTTATTAAACAAAAAAAGAAAGCAGCATTTCCAAGATAAGCACCTTCAGATTAATTTCCTGGAAAAAAATTGCCTCTCGCAGATCTTCTCCAGACCCTGGTTGTACAAGAACAAACACCAGCAAACGTGAAGTTCTCTGAGAAACGTGAATCTGGCTGTCCCAAGGATATATAAATTAGGCTTCAATTCTCTGGAGAAATTTCAGGTAACAGGATAAAATCATAACAGATGGATTCTCAAAAAGAAAAAAATAATATTTGAGCATGAGACAATTTTAAATTTTTTTAAAATCCAAAATGTATGGCACAAACTCAAGATAAAAAACTTGGCCTTAATTCCACTCAGTGCCCAAAGGGATTTGAACTTAAATCCTTGAGAAGAATGACCTAATTCCAGTCGGGTTGAAGCTGAGCATTCCCATTCTCCCTGATAATGTGCTCCAGTGTTTATAAAACACATTCACATATGCACTTTCGTTGTTTTTTGGGTTTTTTTTTCCATTGCAGCTACTGAAATTTAGCCATTTCATAACCCAGGTGAACATCCAAACCTTTACTCACAAATTGCATAAGAAAGGGAGGACTTAAATTCAGTGTGATCAGAAAAACACAATCACTAGTTGTTTCATTGTAATAAAAAGTGTAGTAAATATGCCCAGAAATCCTACTATCTACTGAACCCAGCAGCCTATCACAGATCCAGAGATGAGTTAGGACTACATGCAAGTCCTTCACCGGACCTAAACAATCACTATGATTTAGAAGATACCTTCTCACTGAATGGACAATTATTTCAACAGTGCTTGATAACTTCTATGGTGATAAAGGTTCAACATTGGAAGGTACTATCTGCTGGCAAATAGAGATTGTATCTTTTGAAATGTTCTCCCTTGACTTTTGTCTCCCAAAAGATGTATTATACTCCCTAACTGCTCCACTAGTATTTGATTAGCTTTTGGGAAATGCCAGCTTGTCTCTGTTCCAATAGCTTCATCTAAAACCTTGAATTATCTTTCCTAGTTCTCTCAGAAAGCTATTTCCTAACTAATGCGCTATATTAATCTGCTGCATTTCTGGTGAAGCAAGTGGAATATTAAGTGGGATACTTCAGCAGAGTCTGACATTACAAAATATCTGGGAAATCCCTGAAGTTGCTCTGAACCATAACATCTTTTCCTAGGCTTTTTTGCTGCAGAGCACAATAAACTTGGCCTCCATTATGGTGTTTCAGTGAAATCTCAGAATAAAATCCACAAAGCCTAAAAGAGTGGAACACGTACCATGGTTTTACAGAGGCTGTTAGGATGGATAGTCTATGTATTTCTACTCCAAAATGCAAATAGGGGTGGCAACGCATTACTGTGTTTTTAAGCCTTATGGGTAAAAATATTCCCTTAAGAATTTTTTTGGCTAAGATAGAGTCCTGTGGTCAGACAAGTCAAATGCTGGAGAAATGATGCAAAGAAACCTAGTCTTGGGCATAACATAATACTGTTTGCTTACATAAACACAAGTCTCATGAAAGCCAAATCTTTGACAGCGACACAGCAAAGGATTTCAGCTTTGTTTAGACATCAGCTTTTCTCTCCAGAAAATTTAGCCATCTGCATAACGCACAGTTAATTGTACGCCACAGTACTCTCCAAAAAGAAGCTTTCAAGATGCTAACTTCGCTGCCAGCCCCCTTCCCTTCCCCAGAGTAGGCCCACACAGCTATTGATAAGTTTATTCAGATTGTATCCCAGGCTACTGGTGCAGTACCACCACTACAAACACATGAAACACTTCCAGAAACTAGGCAGTTCATCCTTGCAGCTTAGGACATACCAACATGTGGCCCATGATATGGGTGTGCATAAGTGGAACAAAAAATTAGAGGAATACTGAAAGAAACAAAACAACCAACCAACCCACAGAATCCCAGACCGTTATGCCTTGGAAGGGACCTCGAAAGATCATCTAGTCCAACCCCCCTGCCAGAGCAGGGTCACCCAGACTAAATCACACAGGAATGTGTCCAGGGGGATTTGGATGTCTCCAGAGAAGGAGACGCCACAACTGTCAGGGAATACAGCAGGCCTGCCAGCGCCCTAGCTCTCTTCACCGAAGACATAGGCCCTGACATCCTCGTGTTCCCATGAGAGAGAAAAACTTACTTATGCTGAGAGGATCTTAATAATCACATTCTCAAAACACAGCGGCCTTGATGACTACCCTAAACCTAGAAGTTATGGGAAGGTACTTGGGTGTAATGGAACATCTTAAGAACCAGCCATAATAAGATGGTCAAAACAGCAGGTGTGCGGATGCTTTTAGGCATCAAAGGTAAACTAACGATATTTTGCTATATGTTTATCAGAGCTCGTTATAATCACTAACCAATCAGTGGGGTGTAAACACTGTATGCAACCAATTAGCAGTTTTTTAGCATGCCACGTCTGCAGTAACAAATGCATATAATCTGTTTGATTTCATCCAATAAATGGCTTCACCTAAAATTCATATCGAATTGCATGTTGCCCATTGCCGGTCTCCACACACAACCTCAATGGGCCGTCTGTCCCCACCCAAGAATCAAGAATACATTTGTTTGGGGGTTAACTGGTGACATTAGCCTTCGAGGTCACCATTCATCTGTCTGTGGCTGATAGATACCAGCATTAAGGCTTTGAGAAACTCCACTTTTTACATCATTCCTCCAACAAACCAACTATCATTAGAGATGTGTATTATACAGATTGGTAGTGAGACATCAAGAGGTTCTGTGAAGCAGTTAAATAACAGGTGCTTCCGTCCTAGCTTAAAGCCACGAGTCTGTGCATTTCTTTATCTTCAGTGTTGTTTTCCTATGTAGAAAAAAGAAACTAAATGTACAATGCTGGTATTCAATTAAAGACCAGCTTGTTCCACTGTGTAGTTGGGCTGTTCTTGTCTGTTTTCAGGAGGATAAAAACACTTCTTGTTCATTTGCGTGTTTCTAATTTTCTTTTGTAATCAATACTGCACCCTATCATTTTCCTAGCTCACAGCCTTGTGAGGAAGCAGGAAACTCATTAACACAATCATAATGGAAACAGCTGGAAAAAAACATTTTTAGGATGTTGAAATATAATTTTTATTGGCTACATATGATAAAGCAGTAAATCAGTAGAAACACAAACAAAGGAAAAGTGTATTAAAAAAACCCCATCCAGACCATAAAGCACATCTGCACATACCACCTCTTTTCAAAGGAAGGAAAAAAAGAGGAGGGGAAAAAGAAAAAGCAAAAACAAACAGGAAAAATATCCTGTTTGGGTTGTAACATGTTGGGGTTTATTTTCTGTTCACTATTACACAGTAGTAATAAATTCAAAATAACAGAGACGGCTCAGCTTCGATACTTAATGCTTCCCCAAGCTCAAACTTTCTGACATTGCCATAGTCTGAGTGCAGCCATCTCTCCTCTCTGAGAAAACTTTGCTATTTCCTGGTGGATGACAGGTTGGCCAGGAGCCAGGAGTGTGCCCTGATGGCCAAGAAGGCCAAGGGAATCCTGGGGTGCATTAAAACAACTGTGACCAGCAGGTCAAAGGAGGTGATCCTCCCCCTCTACTCTGCCATGGTCAAGTCCCACGTGGAGTATTGTGTCCAGTTCTGGGCTCCCTGGTATAAAAAAGACAGGGACCTCCTGGAAAGAGTCCAGCAGAGGGGTACAAAGATGATTAAGGGCCTGGAGCATCTCCCCTATGAGGAAAGGCTGAGTAACCTGGCACCATTCAGCCTTGAGAAAAGAAGACTGAGAGGGGATCTGATCAATGGTTATAAATATCTGAAGTGTGGGACACGGGGGGAAATGGCCAGCCTCTTCTCAGTGGTCTGTGGGGACAGGACAAGGGGCGATGGCCTCAAGTTGGAGCACAGGAAGTTCCACACCAACACGTGGAAGAATTTCTACACAGTGAGGGTGACAGAGCTCTGGGACAGGCTGCCCAGGGGGGTGTGGAGTCTCCTTCTCTGGAGATATTCAAGCCCCGTCTGGATGCCTCCCTGTGCGACCTGTCCTAAGGAACCTGCTTTGGCAGAGGGGTTGGACTCGATGATATCTGGAGGTCCCTTCCAGCCCCTGCAGTTCTGTGATTCTACAGCTTTTCACATTGTTGTCATGGATTCCCTCTGTTAAATTCCCTTCTGCTTAGGGTACCTGTGATTTGACACAATTTAAGAGCTATGATAACCCTATAAATAGTAAAAATTGCAGAAAACAGAAGATATAAATATAAAAGACTAAGATCTTTTAATTGAATATCAGAGGCATCTGTAAAAAGTACCGAAGTAGCTAAGTGGGAAGGACTTTAGAAGACTCTCCCCAGACAAGCTGGAACTTTTGCCATTTAAGACTGAGCTGAGCTTCAGCTTTGGAAGACCTCTGTTTTAATTTATTTTAAGGGATAATAAAGTTTTGAATCAAATTTTGTGTAACCTGATCCCCAAACAGTTAGCAATGTAACTGGAAATTGGAAAAACGAGTTTTGCTACCCTTCTCCCTTTTTATCTCTTCATCCCTCATGATTTTTTCTGCCTCAGTGCTATATCCTAACTTAGAAAATTAGGACACTGCAAATATTCATGGTCAGAAAAGTATTATCGTAATTATATCTGTCATCTAGTTATCATGTAGTAATGAAACAGTCACTACATGCCTAATCAGAGATACCCAGGAAGAACTGTTATGCACAAGAAGTGATCAGGTAACCTTCTATTAACTCAAGCCTCAAGCAACCTTACAATAATTATCATTAAAATGGAAAATCATGCAAACATTTAGGCATGTGCTTAACTTTAGGAACTTAAATATGCTAAGCACTTGCTAAGTAGGTTGGCAGGCACTGAAATGCTTTGTTAAATAAAGCAAGACCTACATCTTCCACGCAGACACACAGAGCAGTCAGGCCTGCCAAGGGGAATTTCACACGTAGCACTGAACTACACAATTTCCATTCATTTACATTACTAATACTAACGATGCTCAGGTAAAAAGGAAGATGATGAGCTCACCAGCTCTTCCATAAAGCTCTTCAGTACATGAGAAAGCTAAGCTGGAACCCCAAGACTTTTCACTTTCTTTCTTCGCTCTCCTCCTCTAATACATACATGGAGTTTCCACTTTCACCATAAATCTCCCTGACTGTAAATAAGGACTTGCAGGTTTTTAATCATAATCCCCAAATGTACCAGATCTCAGTTCTCAGCACCACAGTGTGCTGGATTTACTGAACAGCATATCCACCTGAACTACCGGTGGGCAGATGGTTAGGACCTCCTGAGCTCTATTCTGTCCTGAGCTATTCCACAGTCCCAAACAAATCTGTTCCCGTGGCTGCAGTACTCACTCAGGATGGGGAAGGCAAATTCAATTCAATTCCCTAATCTCCACTGAAGCATACCCCAATCACTGCAAACTCCAGTGGGTGAGTACATTTCATCACAACCTTATTTTATTCTGGCCTTATTCCAATATTTTGTTAAACACACAGGGACTGAATTCAGTCCTTCCCCTTCCTCTACAGCATCTACAGTTCTCCAAGTCATCATTATTTTTGTTAAAATTCCCTCTAGGATGATCTGCTTTTAATTATTGCATGGTCTTCACTGGAACCTTTTCAACAAGTGGTATTAAGTGTTTTCTTCCTGAAGATTTACTATCTGAGCAAAGAAAATAAACCCTTTTTAGAAGTGGTGTAGCTATGAACAACACAGAGCATACAGAGCTTCACTGCTTACTTCACTATACCTTAAATATACATAACAGGTTTTTAATTGCACATGGATTTCTGCATAAGAACAAGGATTTCTCCAGGGATCCCTGCAGTTAGTAAGAAATTGCTCTAATTAACAACGCTTTCAACAATTTAAAATTCTATCCCTTGCAGCTAAGGAGTCTGGAGGAGCAGAAAAGGAAAACAGGTCTGCAAAGTAAATATGTGTATCTGACAAAGGCACATAACACACTGAAAATTTACTGGGGGGGGGGAGCTGTTCCATTTCACTTTAGGCTTTGGATCTAGATTTTTTTTAATTTCTTCCACTAATAGTGAAACCACTGCAGGATGTTTCACAAAGCTATTGCATTTTGTATTTGACTGAGTTGATATTAGAGTGGAGGGTAAAATATGCCAGAGAGAAGCCCTTTCTGTGACAGTAGCTTAGGCTAATTTCAGCTAAAAATTGCAAAGAAAAAGATTCATTTCAGTCAGGACACGGAGGCAGATAATAACAATAATAATAATAATAGTCAATAATAGCCACACTTTCTATAACCACAGATTTTCTAATAATGGTAAAATTTCCAACTTCTTACAAACATGCAAGTCACTAAAGTACCACGGGGTAATTTTTGATCTGAAGATTACATACTAAGGACTTTACCTATCCCTGTCCAATCACAAATCAAAAAATCATAGAATCATAGAATGGTCTGGGTTGGAAGGGACCCCAAGGATCATAGAGCTCCAACCCCCTGCCACAGGCAGGGCCACCAACCTCCGGGCCTGGATCTACACAAGGTTGCCCAGGGCCCCATCCAACCTGGCCTTGAACACTTCCAGGGACGGGGCATCCACTACTTCTCTGGGCAGCCTGTTCCAGCACCTCACCACTCTTTCTGTAAAATATTCAAAGGTATCAGGAGTTTTGATGCTGGAGAGGCTCAGGGGAGTCTACTGTAAATTAAAGGGTCTCTCTTCAGCCGTTCTGCACGTTTCCCTCCGTTAGTCCTATGTAAAAGTGTCCTTTCTCCATGCATCTTTCCCCAAGAAGCATCTCCCTTTTCTGCCAATGTGGCAGAAGACCAGCAGAGAACGTGCTACTCATTTGAACACTACCACTGGGGACACATTTCTCCAGAATCCACTAAGACAAAAAAGACCCAAAAGGCAGCCCCAAAGTCATCCTCTGCAGCGGTAGGAGTATTTAAAAGACGAGAGAGTACTTTTCAAAACCACACACCCCAATAACCTAGCACATTCCCCATGGTGTTTTGGGCAAAACGCTTTGAATTTGTTCTGCTAAACTTTGCTAAGGCAAAGATTTTTCTGGCTTCCAATTAAAAGCAAGTAATCATAAGAGCAAGGCTGGGAGAAAAGTCAGAATGTAAGGTCTCGAAGAAAGGTTGCACACACCACAGAACACAGTATCTCCAAATTCACAGCAGAATGAGCTGCTGTGAGGAAACCCATGTCCTAATTTATTAAAACATAACTTTTGAGAGATATTTTGCTACAGGGAGAAAACAAATTTGGCTTCTCATAGGTACAGGAAACCTGCATCAGTATGTGGCAATGCTTGGTTCAGCTACTCTCAGGCTATCCTGAGACTTCCAAGAACAAGGAGCTAGAATTTACATTAACAATATAAACAGACATCAACAAGACATATATTCACTTACATACATTTTAATATATGCACCTTTTCTGAGTAATATACAAGAATCACTATAAACTTCAGCTTCCTTTTTCTTTTATTGAAATTATACTGTAATGCCCAGTCACATGGTTATAGATGTTTAGTTTTAGTACTCTCTTCCAAAGCAATATTCATTATTATGCTTGATAACCATTCGACATCATATAAACTCAAGAATCTACTAAATAAGCCAGCCATGGTAACAATACCTGCTTCACCAACAAGATTTTTTTTAACAGAATTATTTTTAGTATGAGAGAAAGTGAGGGGTGTATCTTACAACTCTAAACACTACTCAATTGCAATATCCCCTATGCATTTTAATCAGGATGCAATATTAGCATGGCATTTTATACTGAGAATTCATCTTTTTAACAGAACATAGGAGATTTTGATGAAAGTCATGATCTTGCCCTTAAGGAATATAATTAATTATGAGACATAGTCTTTTACAAAAACAAAAGTATGGAAAAAAATAGGAGTACAAATATCTCTTGAAAGATCCTTAAGTTAAGAAAGATCCTCAGTTAAGTCTTTGACTTTAATCTCAAAATTTATTAATGAATCTTCTGAACAGCATACTAGAAACTGGTAGGGGCAGAGATGTTAGGGTTTTGCTGTATTTTCTCTCTCATTCTAAGGTCAAACCAGCTAAGTCTATTTTTTTTATGAAATTATAATAGAATACCAATTTGCTGCAGCCTGAGTTTCTCTCAGTTGATATAAAAATCAATGGCATACTGTTACTTTTAATGAGGTGGAAGGTTTGTGAAAACACACACACCCACCCCCCAAGATTTCAAAATGTTTATTCATTTAACAGAAACAGTCATTTTCTGTTTTAAAAACCTCACTCAGAGAGCTGGTAAAAATCAGGCATCATCCACTCCGTTACCAGCTAAGTCTTGAAACTGAGCTGCAAAGTCAGCATCTCTCTACACTGATGCATGCAAGCAGGGCGATAGATGCTAAACTCCTAAAAAAGGCTTTACAGTTACCCTGAACATTTGCATCTATAATAATTTTTTCCAGTTTTCTCTTGTTCTGTTCGAGTCATAGTAAAAATCTCAGTTCACACATATTTTATGTCACTACTTTGGCCTGGTTCCTTTCTCTCTACCCAAACTCACACCCACAGCATGAAACACTCCACTTCCTAATGAGGTTCAACACTGCCAAGTGTCAGGTGTTGCACTTGGGCCAGAAGAATCCCAGACATAGATACAGACTGGGAGAAGAGCTTCTTCAGAGTAGCCCTGCTGAAAAGGGCTTGGGGACTGTGGTGGATGAGCGACTTACCATGAGCCAGCAGTGTGCTCTTGCAGCTTGCAGGGCCAATGGGATCCTGGGCTCCATTAGAAGAGGGGTGGCCAGCAGGGACAGGGAGGTGATTGTCCCTCTCTACTCTGCCCTTGTGAGGCCCCATCTGGAGTTCTGTGTCCAGATCTGGGGCCCTCAATACAAGAAAGATGTGGAACTGTTGGAGAGGGTTCAGAGGAGCCACGAAGATGATTAGAGGGCTGGAGCAGCTGCCCTACAAAGAGAGGCTGAGGGAGCTGGGCTTGTTCAGCCTGGAGAAGAGAAGGCTGCGGGGGGACCTCATTGCAGCCTGCCAGTCCCTGAAGGGAGCTTATAAGCAGGAGGAGATTCAACTTTTTAAAAGAGCAGATAATGGCAGGGCAAGGGGGAATGGTTTAAAACTAAAGGAAGGAAGGTTTAGATTAGATATTAGGGGGAAGTTTTTTACGGAGAGAGTGGTGAGGGGCTGGAACAGGCTGCCCAGAGAGGTGGTGGATGCCCCATCCCTGGAAGTGTTCAAGGCCAGGTTGGATGGGGCCCTGCGCAACCTTGTGTAGATCCAGGCCTGGAGGTTGGTGTCCCTGCCTGTGGCAGGGGGGTTGGAGCTCTATGATCCTTGGGGTTCCTTCCAACCCATGCCATTCTATGATTGCAGTGCTCAGAAAACATCTTCTGAAGGTTTATTCTCCCTGTTAAGATTAATTGACTCTATCATCCTGGCACCACTAGCTCTTCATACACCAGTAATGAGCAGCTTTCAAATGCCCTCTGCACGATTGCTTTATAATAAAGCCTGTTCAGTTACTGTTCAAGCCTGGAAACCACCTCTTACAGGGCAAAATTGTCTTGGAAAACTGCATGGGAGAAGAGAAGCAAATATTTTGAAGACGCAGGAGCCCTAACACTTCACTTTTAGTCTCAAAGTTCTTGCTAGTATCTCAGTTTCAGGACTGATTCATCTTACTGTGCTCATTAACACAATATAACCGACTTTTTGGAGGCAGGGAGCAGAAAGAGGATGCATTTCATTACTAGTCTTGTTTTTGTGAGTCAGGTACACAGGCAACTGCAATAGTGTGGGGTCTGATTCTGTTCTGAACACTGTAAAGCAAACTCAGAAGCCTGTCATGAAACATTAAACCTGGTAGCAATAACCTAGTGCAGCCTAGTTTGGGAAAGAGACATAGAAATGCTTTGGAAACAAATGTCATTGCTTAAAAAAATTAAAGAATCAAAACCGATTCACAGTATTTGGGAGAGGCCATCACATACAGAAAAGTGTCTGGGATAGGAGCATGCTCCAACCCCACAGAATTTGCAAGGCATTTTGCAATGTCTGCCCAACTTCTCCACCTTTGAGACTGTTGAAAAAAAAACAAACAAGAAAAGTCCTCTCTTCTCTCCTTCACACATCACAGTTAATTACCAAAACCCCATAGGAGCCTGTCAGTGCACTCCATGCAGGTAGGCAATGCTACCAAAGTTCCTTCTTTAAGGAAAAGCAGTTTTAACCATTTAAACACAACCATAAATACCACCTTCATTGCTAGACTTCAACTACATAGTTGCATTTACGTGACCCTCCCCACCTCCTGTTTCCTTACAGTCTTTCCACAGTCAAACATCACAACCCACAGAGGCTCAGCCCTCTTGGAACACATACCAGTATTCTGCAGACAGGAGGACATCCGACCTACATTCACAGCTATTTGTTACTATTGATGTTAAATAACAGGGAGGGCAGAAGAGAGTCAGTCCCAGATGGTGGCATGAAGGGAAAACCATACCACCACGTTAAAGACGTGCTTTTAATTAACTTCTCTCTGAGCGATTATAATTACAGATTTTACCACAGGTGTTCTTAGAATAATTAACTTCTCTTTCCCTGAATGGTGCACATTCCCAGGAAATGGGAATCGAGACTATTTCTTAATTTAAATACTTTCTCAATTATTTGAAAATTTATTGGGTTTTAATTGTTCTATTATTGACAGTTTCTTTGTGGGGTTTTTTGGCCCTTTTCAGATTCCTAGAGGCTTTTCCAAGACCTCAAAAATGTCTTTCAGGTGGCCAGGTGCAATTCAGAGCAGTTAACAAAACATGGGTTGCATTTTTATTATGCTTGGATCCAGAAAAAAACCAGTTCCTACAGAGAGTTATAAATTTACTTTTGGACTTGGGAATAAATGGCTCATTTTTGTCACTAGTGCTGCACATATGGTACTAATTTGCTTCGGGGTTTGGGTTTTTTTTTTTTTGGTGAGATTGATACCCCCTTTACTGTTGCATTTGTATATATGTCTTAGCAGATGACCTTGGGGTTTGGTGGGGTTTTTTTGTGAGATTGATACCCCCTTTACATTGCATTTGTATATATGTCTTAGCAGATGACCTTGCTGCACATCAACGGTTGCAATGTGTACCGAATGCAAAAGATTAACTATCCTGATTTAGTTGAAGACTAATTGTGCAGGTCCATGCATTAAGCAGTGATTCCCTGGTTTCACAGATACTGTAAAATTGCATTATGAAATGCCAATCAGAAAACAGGCCAAGAGAAACAGGCTCCTGCTCCACCTGCACTGCAAAGATACATTGGGTCATGGTTCCTGTGAGTTTGAAATTCACAGTTTGCTCTTTTATTAAAGCAGAAAGACCTAGAGGGCTGAAGACAGGATTTCATAAAGGAAGGAGAAGAACAATGCACAAAGGAAAATTATTGAAGGCAGAGAGTCCTGCCCTCTCTTACATTAGCTCCTGTCAGATCTGCAGCAGTTTTTAGTATACAAGATTGCATTCCAAAACCGTATCTTCTGCTTTACAGAGAACAAACATCAATAAGCCAAGAATAAACAGGATCGTTCATCTTTTCCTTACGTTTATCTCTGGTGGTGTTATCTTGACACTGAGATCATATCCAGCCACAGGCAATCTTGAGAAACTGAAGTGCCCTTTGAAGTAGCACCTCCCGAGACAAAGCAACAGCGAGGAGTGGCATCTATGCTGGTTTCAGCTTCACAGGAACTGAGGTGCTAATAGCACACTCTTAAAGCTTCCAGTGCTCAGTCCAGCTAAGAAGCCAGTGGGGAAGAGCGCTCTTCACTTTCCTCCATCAGTGTACACAGGGGAGTGCTGGATGCATGAGGGTGTGGGCTCACCTGCACATGACACACCATTGGAGGTACTGATCTTCCAGCCACCAGTTCACATTTAATACCTTCGTTCAATATAAGCATGCAAGAAAGTTTTTAAAGGACATTTGTACAAGTTAGGACAGTGTAAACCTAAAACCATCTATTGTCTCCATTTGCAGCCTTCTCCAACAACCCCCAAAAAGGCAGTCTATATCTGACTTCATACGAAACTTCATCTGCTCCTATGGATGCTTTTGTAAGAACTTGCTAGCAACTGATACCAGAAATCAAATTGTTGACCTCAGTCACCTTAGGCCTTTTAGCTTTGCCTTTTTATTTTAAGGACACAGACAAAGCATTGAGGAAAAAAATACCTCTATTTTATCAGTATTTGGAAGTAAATAAAGAAAAGATAATTTTCCATAAGTGCCCATTTGGGACTCTAACTCCTCTTTCATCAGAATCCCTCTCTAAAATTGAGTATATGGCTACAACTAGATAAAAATTAAGCCTTCATTGAAATAAACTTTGGGATTTATGCATGTCGGCTTTCAAAGACAGGCAGAAACATTCAGTGTATATTTATTTAATCTCCTGTCCAGAATAAGACCTTGTTACTGTTGGCTCTTACCAAGCAAGCCTAGAGCATAAAGCAGCTTTTGCCAAGAAACACTGAGATTCTTTCTTGTAGAGTAATTCCCAAGCTTCTGACTGTCTTGTTCCCACAGTGCTTCCTTAGCTGAAGAGCTGAATAAAATGGATTCTGTTTACATAAGAACAGATATTAATGTAGTCCATGCTCGTTTCCACTGCATGCCATGCAAGGACATACCAAATGACCAGTTTAGTTAGCAGAAGTGCTTCACCAGTATGTTAAATGGCCACTAAGGTTAAGACAGAAAATAGAAATTTCACTGGGGATTGATTTTGGAGGCACAAGTAGGGAGCAGAGAGACACAAATCACATTAAAAGTAATTCCTAAGTTTGTATTTCAAGACTTTTAAGAGTTTTGCCCTATGAGAGCCTACATTCCACCCTCACTTGATTAGTCTTATCTTCCATTGTGCTCAGTGTGCTGTACAGGATATCTGTATTTAGCGCACCAACCAAAAAAACATGATACAGAACTCAAGAGCAGATTTCTTGAACAGCCTGTCCCTCCTTGTCTACACCATTCTTAGTGCTTCTCCTTATTTCAGTGAGGATGTTTGTTTGAGATCCACAAGAACCGTTTCAGCATTACCCTTGCTTATCCAAAACTCTGTTATGGTCAAGTTTCATTCCACTGTTTCTTTTGTTCATACTGAAAAGCAAGGTAAGGAGAAGAAATCAAAGTTTAAAGTAAGTTATGAGGTTTAATCTTTCCACTGTCCACTAAAAAAAATGGGCTCAAATCCCCCTCTCTGATTTCTGCCAGCAGCCTGCATGGTTTTTCTTCCCTGCCCCCAGAAACAGTGAGGCTTCCATCACAAACATTCCAGAGTAGAGTTACATCTTGTCCAACAAGAGGGAGGGTAAAGGCTGGAAAGCCAAAGCATCCCCACTTTTCTCCCACCTCTTGGTAGTGTAGAAGAGCTGGTTGTGAGTCAGTTTTCTCCCACAGGATGGGGCAGGGAAGGAAGGATGAACAGCAGGCACCTGAAGGCAGGATTTGGCAAGGCACGAGACAAGCAAAGTACAATGCTAAGTGCCCTTTTGCAGCAGAGTGCTGCGTTCCCTAACCAGAACTGCGTGAGGTAACGCGGCCCCAGAGACACCCTACACATTCATCCACCTAAAGATGCCACATGCCTATAGGAACAGCCTACCATCAACATGCCATCAACTATACAAACAGCCCCAAAATACTGTAAACTACAGAAACTGTAAGAAATTCTGGCTTGTGAAAAGAAAACTAAAAGCTTTTGCAATACATTCTCTGGCAAACAACCCACTACTGGCACTTCTCAGCCTTTCATTGCATCTTTCCTCAGATTGCCAGCATCTGTATGTAACTAGCATCAAGCTTTCCACAGGCTCACACATTGGGCTGTCCAGCTGATAGGCATGGTCTTTGTTCTGAATGCTTATTGATTGAGTGACACATAATAATACTGGATGGATTGATCCTTAATATAAGGAGACTAGAAAGGACTTGCATGGTTTGGATGTTAGTGGAGTGTGGCTGGAGCCCTTTGAGCTGTTTTGTTAGAGTAGCTACAAAATTTAGCCCTAACAGCGTGGGACAGCCTTGAAGATAAAAGAAAGTGAAGAGAGGAAAGTAATAAATAATGAGACCAATGCCCAATTAAGAGACAGAGTAGATCTTGTTTTCAGCTAAAAGGGGTTCTTAACCAGCTTGTGCAGGAACATGGTTTTGAGACTCTGAAGAAAACTGTAAAAAGCAGGTGCTGAAGGAACAGGTAACAAGTTCACTGAGAGGAAGACGTCCAGCCTTCATCCCTGAAGACCACCAGAAGACCCTCCTGCCAGGTAGAGCATGCTCAGTGACACACAGGGGAGTGTTAATGTAAACCACTTCCTGGAAATAATTTGCATAACTCTGCCTTTTCTTAGAAATAGAATGAATATGTATAGCTAATCTGTATAAATGAGAAATTTGGCTTCCAACAGCGCCCGCGTTAGGAGGAGCGATCCCCTGTGCCCAGCGTGGCAATAAAGAATGCCTGCTTGATAGCCAGCCCAGTGAGTGAGTCCTGAGTCCAGCTTTTCAAGGCTTCGCTACACAGCGCTCGCTGCAAACCCAGTGCTGTCACTGCCTGGAAAATAGCTCTTGCAGACAGACAACTTGGAGACATGGCAACTATATGGCTTCTCAAGAACGACAAGGAGCCAATGCACAATACGTATTTTATATTCAAATCCTAAATAATCCCTTCCCAAAGTAAGTGTTTTTAGAATGTTTGAGGAAGGTCTCCAGCACACAGAGATTTTTAGAATATATGTTGACATTCTGTAGGGCAATCCAGGAAACGCAACTTGAGCTGGAGCTGGCAGGGAAATCCAGCTTGCTTTAACGTGCAGCTTTGCAAAGCAGCTAGAAAGGAAAGCTGATATGTTCTGGAAGAGATTTAATTTCTGAGCCAGGAAGCGCACTGCATTTGTGGCAAGAAGTGTAAAACAGGCAGCTAATGAAAAAGAATGTGAGGAAAAGACGAAAGAGTGAAAATGAGTGCTGGAAAATCATCCACACTCTTTCAGGATAATCCTGACAATACTGTCACAGTGTCTTCCTTTCCTAATTGATCTTTAGTGTGGAAAGAGCTGAAAAAGAACAAAAAATTCCACACAAATTCACAAAGATAGTAGCAGAAAAGCTGCCTTGGCTCACTTGACTTAAATGGGCCATCAATGCATAATTCAAACAAGGAGCACACACGGTGAATGGCCAAAAGGGGGAAAAAAACCTGTGAACCATGAGAGAAACACAAAGGGTCAGATTTTAAGGATACCTGAAAAGTTGTAATGAGTATACTTAAGTTGTCTTCAGGTGTTCAGTATCTGAAAGCATGAATTAATCTGTCCAAACATTTTCAAGTGACTTGTTGGTGAAATTCCTGCTTCTCAGCATCAGTCTGACTTTGTAGGTTCACTAGTTGTGGGGTGCCTCAGATGTTTCACATGAGGATTAAAAATATATCTTTGGGCCAGCATGAACACAAGTGTGGAAACATCCCAGGTCTGAGGGAATCAGTGCTCAGAGGGTATCTGTCCTATTCCCCATCTCTTACCCACTAAGCACAGTAAAGCAGAGCTGAGACAGAGGGCTTAACAGAAGGTGGAGATACATACATTGCTTGTTCTCTTCCTTCTGTTGAGACACATTTTGTCTCCTCTTTTTTTGTGCATGAGCAGAGCAACAGGGATCAGTGGGTTTTTTATTATGGAGTTCTGAACTTACATCTATTGAACATAAGGAAACTAACATTCACCATTGCTTCCCAACACTCATCCCCACTGAAAGCAGAATGGCATTGGTAAGAGCAGTGTATTTGCACTGACAGCATTATCCTGCTGAGTACCAAGTGGGAAACCAGATTTCATTGTACTAGTTGAAAGAGACATGTTCTCACTCCAGTTTTGAAGAGAAATTCCATCAGAGATATAATAAATGCTTCCTCAAAATGCGGTATAGAATTTTCACATTCAGCCATACACAGTTTCTACGTTGATGAATTGGTGTCTCCCACCTAAAAACAGGCTTGGCTGAAGAACTAAATACATTTTTGACCCACACTGATCAAGCAAAAAACAAAGAGCACTGAGTCAGCACAAACTTACCAAAGCTACTGAGAAAGAAGGTGTGCACTTCCATGTCCACCTTCACAGAGGTGAAGCGCCAGAAAAACTTCAGCAGATCTAAGGTAGCTGAAGAACTCGTTAATAACTTGACTTCTCTAAGGAAAAAGTCCCTAAGTCTAAAGGCTCTTGCAGCTACTCTGATGGCATCAAAGACTGGAAAACATCAAACAGCGGCAACAAATAGAGAGAATCCATCCCTGTGGATTCTTTGTGGCATTACCACATGTTACAGAAGAGTTTAACTAGTTGGTAAAGGAAAATTTTAGAAAGGCTATGGAAATATGATATTTAAAACAAATGCATGCATAATATTGAACCCTTAATTCAACTCATTCTGCAGTCTGCTTGTGTCTGCCGGTGCTGTGGTTAATAGAGAGTGCGATGCCTTGGCAAGCCGGAATCA
>VZTU01035057.1:172-92679 GCA_013400835.1 Zapornia atra
CAATACACACGCACACGCAGCCCGCACCCTGGCTCCCGCGTCGCCGCTCCGCGCCGGGGGGGAAGATGAGCTCAGGGGACGTCGTTTGCACTGGATGGCTCATTAAATCACCCCCCGAGAAGAAACTCAAGAGATACGTAAGTGCAGAGGCTCTGCTGATGTTTTTTTTTTTCTCGCTTAAACGGATTTCGGCATGTGCTCTCTCCCCTTGAAATGTCTCGCCTGTCTCGGCTCCGGCTCGGACCAAAACAAAAAGCTTCCCAAGTCCCTGCGCTTATGGAGCATTTTAGTTTTCACCGATGTTCTCGTGCCCTCCGGAATTAACCTTTCCCGGCTCGTAAGATTATAGTACTTCAGTTGTTATGCAACGGATCTTAGTTTAAAAACCACATTTCGGTTTCAGTTAATGTTGCCGTAACTAACAGAATTGTTGTAACAGAATTTCAGATGTCACTTTTCCAGGGAAGGGCAAGAACCTCCCGGGAAAAAAAAAACAACAACCCTCGACCCCATACTTTAAATTGGGAGGGTCTGCTTTGTTAAGATGCTCTGTAATCTCTATGACACTTGCTAAAGGCAACATCTGCGATAGTTTTATTTACTAGTTTAGTATGCCAGACGCAGTTGCTAGCAGAAAGCTTTACTTTGTGTCTGTGATAAAGAGGTGCTGGAAGATGCCATGCTGTAAAGTTCCTGATAGCTGAAAGGTGAAGGGGGCTGGTGAGAAAGAAGAAGCGAGCGCTGCCTGCATGGAGAGCTGCGCCTGCATTATGTGGAGAGGGGCCCCTTGTTTCGTTCTGTATCTGCCTGCCTGTTTTTCTGAAAAGAAAAAAAAAAAAGGGTGTGTGTTACAAACATAGGAAACTGTATCAGTGCGATCACTGCGGAGCTGAGAGGAAAGCATTCCCGGGGGGAATAAATGACCCTTTAAATTTTCCTTGGGACAGCATGAAAAATGTGAGCCTACCGTGGGCCATTTTGCGTATTCATTTGTGATGGTTCTTCATCAGGCGTGTTGTGGCTGTTGTTACACTTTTGGAATCGGTAATACTGGTTTGAGTCATGCACCTCTAACTCAACTTACCCCAGAGCACCGCGCTCTGCAAGGAGAATGCCACCATATGTGTCTCTCACACTCGAGCCACATACATAGCTTACATCATTTGTCGTATTCGCTTCTGTTTATCAGCGTTTTTTCTGGACTGCTGATGTTAGCTTTTTCTAGTAATGTGAGCAATAACTGTCTTGTGAAGAATGTGGTAGATATAATTTGGCAGCGCATTTTTACTTTGCACTATGAACTAGGAGAAAGGAGAATTTACTGTTGTTAGAATTTACTTTTCACTTATTCTAAAACAGTTTCTTCTTATAGATCACAGAATTGCATTGAAAGGGATGAATATTTGCTTTGTTCAGTTAGCATTTTCCAATTCTAAAATAACCACGATGATGTGTCTCAAGGGAGCTGCAAATAAAATATGGAAATCTAATTTTTGTTATATTTTGTAACGCTTGTACTAATAGCACTGTAGAGCAGGCACTAGACAATGTAAGAGCCACTGATTCACCCAGCTGGTATCATTAGTAACTCTGTCAGTGAAGCTATTTTTGATGACTCAATATTCATAAAAGGGCAAAATAGAGAAAACAGAATGTGATAAAGCTGGGATTTGAAAGCCCCCTTTATACAGTCAAGATAATAGTCACAACAGGGGTTCTGATCAGCTCACAAGACTAGTTGCAGTCTGCTCTGCTCAGATTTTGCACTACAAAACCGAGGGAAATTGGGTCTGTGTTATTCTTCAGACATCAACCACTAGATTAGCCAGATCTCTGCAGATTAGGCTTTGTTTTCAGGTTAGGAGGATAAACTATTCCTTTGTCCGTAATAAAACAGAAAGAAATCTGCTGCAAGTACAGCAAAGATTAATGTCCTTCCTCATATGACTGGTTACACGGTTGATGCTACAAATCAAATGGAAATAGTTTCTTACCCACTGTAAACTATACTTTCCCCACTTTTTATACAGTTTCACCACTACCTTGGCTTGTGCATCTTGGATTGGGGTGGTGTATAGCACAGGCTGAACCACAGCGACTGCTTAAAAACAGGGCAAGCTCTAAAACAATGACTGTTTAAACTGACTTCAGTAGGTGTCAAGTGTCAACCGCTTTCGGAAGGATGGTGTTGGCTCCGGTTCTGAACTGAGGACATACACAAATCCCCAAGTTTTACACCACCCTTTGTGTTTGCCTGGCAAAACCCAGGGTCTGAGCTGAAGCTTCCAGGGAGCTTCGCATGGGAGCTTGGTCTGCTGCACATTGGGACCTCTCTGGCACTGGAAGACTCGGTTGCTCTCACTGGGTTGTCTCTCAGTTTACATTTTCCTGACTTCAGCATCCCACCTATGTAAGGCCCCACCTGAGGGTCTCTTGTTTTACACACAGATAAATTCTGAATCCTGGATCTATTACAATTGCTAAGAAGATCCAATTAATTTCAGTGGAATCTGTAGTTAACAGACCAAAGTGATGAATTCAGGTTGTGAGACTGGGATCTGCAGATAGTCCCACTGAAGCCACTGAGAATATTTATAGTGTTTATAAAATTAAACAAATACATCTTTGTGAGATTGGATCCTAAAGACCAAAGTATACCTTCATTTATGCTTGTCCTCTGATGAAAGCAGTTAGGTTTTTCTACAAATAAACAAGTCAGAATTTGGCTCCAGGTAAGCAGACCGTTATTTTCAAAACTTGGAGAAACGAAAAGCAGGTGTTAGTAGTCTGTATTTTTCCTGTAATGTCTTACAAAGCTGATGCTCTTAGTAGCACTATTCTTAGAAGTGTCTTATCATTCCCTAACAAAGGCTGCTCTCTTACATGTGCAGGAAACGAACATGAGATTAATTACCCGAGTGTAACTTGCTGTAAAAACAGAGAGCTTAATGCTCAATGCAGAGAATTCATTAGAAAGCGCAGGGAGCTTCGCTTCAGCAGGCAACTACTGGAATAATGGTTTAATAGCACAGACAGTGCTTCTCCCTCTGTCTGATACTTGAACCATGCGTCCACCATGTCAGCCTATCTAAAGAGGCAGTTGTGCAAGGAGTCTCCCAGGAGAGCATTTGGTGTGTGTTGCAGATCTTTGTCCCATAAGTGTGACCTGAAAGCTGTGCTGCTCTCATTTCCTCCCTTGGTTCCAGCTTTTCTCACCAGTTGGGGTTGTTTGAGCCTGAGGGGTGCTGGGGAACCCCAGAGCTTGGTGAGAGCTGGGTACAGGACGAGAGCAAGAGCAGAAGAAGCTGCTACCAAAAACTAGGAAGTGGTGGTGGTAGAGGTGAAGTCCGTCATGCTCTAGACCAAAAAATGTTGGTTTAGGTACAGCTTGACACTCAGCCCCATGGGAGGAAAATCTGGCCCCACTGGGGATTTTTGGTATTGATATTAGTGGATCACAAGTACCAGCCTCTACAGGAAATTAATGTGATGGGAGAATCTGCTTCAGGGGTGATGGGTTTCAGCAGTGCCTGATATTAGTGCTGAATACATCCAACCAGGGACTTAGATTGGGCATGCAGAGCTGCAAGGGAAAAAATTGTTTATGTTTGTTAAAAAAATTGTTACAAATCAGAAGGCTCAGGATGGCATTGTTCACATATCCAAACCCCCCAATCTCGTAATGTCAGCCCGGAGCAGCTGGCTTTTGATACTTTTCATATGGAAATATATCTGCTCACTGACTGGCAATATTTGGGTTTTGTTTCTTAGAGAGGGGGAAGAATGTTTTCATGGCCTAGGAAACAAAGAAATTACTACAGCCAGTGCAAAGAGTCACTATGAGGGGAAAAAAGGCTGGAAGAAGGCACAGAGGATGTCTAATGAAATAAGAGATCAGTGCCACTGAGAAGACACATTGTTCATGTGCTGATAAGGAGGAGGAGATGGGATTTTTAACAGGCAGCTAATTTTAACCTGTCTACAAATCCCTGACCTGCAGTTTGTCACACCTTTGAGGAGCAGCAGCAGTAGTTAGCCAGCCTGCCTGTGGCTGTGGTGAATGCCACTTCGTGTTAAGTTACGTGGTTTGCAATAGTAAAGGACTATATACAGATGCTTGTTGTGAGTCAGTGCAGCTCCATTTAAGTCTATGCTGCACAGCTGTACCCCAGCTGAAGAGCTATTTTTAATCTTCAGTACTATACAAATTGATGAGGGAAGACCACTTGCTCAAAAAAAAGTAAGTTTCCCACTTTACTTGAATGACTGGATCCTTCAAACATTATTGAAAATCAAAATTCCTTGTCAGCATCTCTGGATAAGAGTCCAAAATGGACCCTGTGTTAGAAAATTTAGCCTTGGACTTTTTATCATGCTTCTTGGAGTGTCTGGCCTGGGAAGACAAATAGAAATGTATATTAATGTACCAGACTGCAAAAAGCTAGTAAAGCAGTGTCTGTTCCTGCCATCTCTGTCTGAGGGGCCGTAAGTGCTCTCAGAAGGGCACAGCAGCAAGTGCCTGCAGATGGACGTCTCTGGCTGTTGGGGAGACCTGCCAGAACTCGAGCACAGCACCCCATTGCCAGGGTTTTACAAGATAAGAGAATCTAGACGACTTCTCCATTTTTAGCTGAAGTTCTGGTATTTATCAGGAGAGCAAACGAGAAGTTACTGGCCACTAAGAAGAAAAAGTAAAGTAGAATTATGGAAGAGTTTGCTCAAGTAATAGGAACAAGAGTCCCACAGCGCTGCTAAGGGTGGGTGGAATACAGAGTGGTTGCTCTCTGATCTAGCGTTGGGCGGGTGTCAACAGAGGACACTGCCGCCCTCGCCTAAAAGAAAGCCCCAAGTGCTGTGTGAGGTCAAGTACTTCTCCTGGTTTGGGATTTGGGGGAAGTTTCCGAAAAATAACTATCAGAGAGAAATCTGAACTTAGCTTTTTTCCATAAGGCCTTTTATTTCCAAATGCTTCCTACAAAGCCTCACCTCTTGAGCTCTGTCACCTCTTGAGAGCCACCTTTCATACCCTGCTGGAATAACATCCCAAACTGAGTTTATTTAACCAATTTGTCCAGGTTTTCGAAGTAGTTTATAAACTGGGTGGGAATAAGAAACCTGTGTGGTGGAGAAAGCTGACAGTCTTTTAGCTGGTTATAGTTGTAAACTCTGTACCTATGTCTTTCCTGCTGTTATTAATTTTCAAATCCAGAGTATATTCTGTCTGGTTTGTATATTAAGGAAGAACTCAATTTTGACAAAATGAAGATTTTCATATAGAAGCTCCCATGCTGCAGACTACGTGCTCCCTCCTCTGTGAAATCCCAAACAAATTGATCTCCCTGGTAAAATTACAGCAGAAAATTTATTTTAGGGAGGAGTTTCCATCATTGGCCTTAAGCATTTGTAATTAGCTAAGTGCAAATCAGACCATTTTCCACCACTTAACCTTGTTTTGGTAGATTAAGTGCGATGTTTATGCTACACCATTTTCTTCCATTTTAACCATGTTTTGGCAGTTTAAATGCAATGTTTAATGAGATAGGCTGACTTCTAAGAAAAAAAGAATTTCTAAAAAACACTGCTGTTCTTGGCAACCTGTGTATCAGAATGTTAAGCAGAATAATTTCCCTTGGACTATTTATTTGGGTGGAGCCGTAATACCCTGAAGCCCCAGTTTAATCTTAGACTACATGTTTTCAGTGCAGAGGAATGTCCAGGCACTGGGTTTTATTCAACAGAGAAACCCTCAAGTTATCAGGTCTTTGCATTCAAAAATAAAGACTTCAAGAAAAACACACAACATGCTAGCTTGAAATAGAGAAGGAAATGTTGACTTGAGTAGCAATTAACCTAGTGATGATATCAAACGTATTTGAGGGAAAAGTGTTACCAGTAGTACTTTGGTGATCTCTTTGTTGTAGTATGAAAACTTTGATATGGATAAGCATATTACTTCTACCAATAATGCATTAAAATGCTATGAACCTGTATTATGCCAGTTTGATGGGGTTTTAGGGAAAGGAACAAGTTTACTCCTAGAATGTTTCTCAGTAGAGAAACAGTCGTTCTATTTGTTTTCTTGTCCTTTTCATTTGAGTTGGAAATGAACTAGTAATGTGATAAGACAAGGAAAAAATGCCATCCTTGAAATGAAATTTGCATGTCAAAACATAAAATCCAGCCAGATAAAATAGATTTTCCTCTCTCTCATTTAATTCTTGAATAAAATGTAATACTTCAGCTTCTGATGTTTTCTGCTTTAGAGTATCCTTGCCTTGTTTCAGTTTGTTACATCAGAAAAAAAAGCAAACCCAACAAACATATAGCCATGCAAGACTCAGTTTTAAAAGCTGCTGCAACTTGCTGTTTGTTAAAAATAAACCAGAACTGACGTCTAGTCTTCATGGCAGAAAAATACTCCCTTTATGAGGCTAACTCATCAGTAGCTTTGTAATTATTAGAATGAAACAACTGTTCTTAGAGATTTTGTTATTCCCTTCCCTTCCGATGCCAGAAACCCCACCTGACCCCTGCAGTCAAAACTGCTTTGTAGCTTTCCACAAAAGCCTTGAACAGCGCGGTTCGCTTACCAGTATCCTTCCATAGAGAGTGTTTTGCAGAAAGGCAGTAAAATGACATTTCTAGGGTGAATTTAAAATTACTTAAGTGAAGGTGATAATTTAAATGAAACTTAGATTGTCATCTAGAAGTTTTTGACTCATTTTTGACAGGGCTTTTTACAAGGCAGTAGTTCCTGTGAACCCTGCTAGTGACAAGCATTATTCATCCCGTGACGCCCAGGTCTCGAGGACCGTGGGTTGCTTATCCATATTTCTTTTGGACAGAATAATGGCTATAACCAGACCCTTTCTAAATTTGCAACAGTTGTAATCTCAGCAGAGTGCATAGTTTGTGAGCAATCTGTTTTCACATACCAGACTTGGAAACTGTTTGTAGAAGTTCAAGGATTTTACAGTTGTGAAGCCGTTCTTTCAAGCTGATCTGAACTGGTCGTGCCAAGGAGAAGCCAATAGTTTGAAACAAGCATGAGCTGTGTTTCACTTGCAGACTTCACAAACTTTGGAGTAAAACCACCAAGTTTACAGAAGTGTCTAAACGCTGGGAAAGCTGGACGTGTTTGCCTGCTGCAAAGCAGCACTTCCCAGATCTGTTGCCGATTCCACAGAAAAGCCACCGGCATTGAGAGGTGACTGTGTGGATCAAATCCCTGTGAGATGAGAAAAAGCATCTGAAGAGATGCCAGCTGAGTTTACAGGAGGGATGAAGAATCAGTTTCGGGAGAAGTCATACCCTGCTTCATGAAGTGCTCACTGCTATTCCAGCTACTACATTTGTATTGTTTACTAATATTTACAGCGGAAGCTTTGCAAGCTTAAGAAGTTTTATTTTTAATAAGTTCAACATCTGAGCCCATGCTAAGGAAATGATTGAGTTCTCGTTGAGGCCTTAGGTTTAAAAATAAGAAGCACTTAAGTAGCTCAGGGGAATGCTTGTTTGAGATACCTAGGCACGTTGCTCCCACCGAAGTAAGATTTGCAAAATGTTTTTGCTGGGTACTTCTCTGACTCCAGGGCTGTTTTTACGGGTCCTCACTCACTGAGTTTCTTGTAAAACCTGGTTTGGCCAGTGACCTGAAAGCAGGGCTGTTACTCCAACTTCACTCTGTGCTTTTTAAAATATTCCATTGGACAACTGAGTGTTGTATCACCCCTGAGCTATGGATTATAATCTAACAGGGAACTGGTTTTGAAAAGTGAGGGAGAAACACCAGATAAATCCCATCATTACTCCTGCTTTCATCTGTGCTGAGTTTAAGAAATATTCAACCCAAAACATCATGAAGACAAACACACAACAAGGTTAGGGGACAGTCTGATTGGCATAGGGAGAACAGGCTTGATGATGGTGACAGTGCTTTGGTTCCCTTGTGCATTGGGTTTGCAGACTGGAGACCTAATAATACTGGCTTGTAAAGGGAAAAATAGAAGCGTTTATTGAAGTGTTACTAGACTGCAATGCTTTAACAGTTTTCTTATGAAAAAATATGTTCTTTTTCTTTCTTTTCTTTTTTTCAAATTCACAAATGAAAGCACTGTTGCTATGTTACTGTAATGGTGTGTAGGCTGCTAAATAAATAGAGGGAGTTTAGTCCATGCCAGAAATAGAAAGCCAGGTCAGAGGTGACATTTGGGACATGTTGAGAAAAAAGAGAATATATAATTATTTCTTTCCTTCCTATCATTCTCTTCAGTCTCATTAACCCCAGACTACTTAGAAGGAAATTACAACAGAATTTCTGGACATCTGAGAGTACTAAAAATTGACAGCTCTGGAGTTCTGCTAAGTCTTCTGGCTTTGTTTTTTGCAAGATCAAATTGGTAAAACCATGGCACCTCACATACTTGTGAATTGAATAGCTACCTGGGGGTGTCGAGGGGCATGGGGAACTGTTGAAGATTCACTCTGCAAAGGTGTGTTCAGAAGGGAAAATCTGGCAGAGTGAGCAAGCTTTGAGAGAATGTGCTCCTGTGAAGCCAGGAACAGGAAATTTGAGTCCATTGTCCTTTTTGGGGTAGTCTGGCAGGTTACCAAGGACCAGATACACAAAAACATGCTTAGACTCTCGTGTGAGTAGTCCTGTATACCTGCTTGCACCTTCAGCTGCCTAAAATCTTTGCCAATGTGGCTTGTGAACATGCAGGAGTGCCTCGTTTACACAGCAGGGTCGGTTTTATCCCTCCTCTGCTGCCTGCGTACACTCCCCATGTACAGACCTTAGCAGTGAGCTCTCCTTTCAGCTCCAGGGGCTGATTCAGTAAAGGGTGAGAACTGCAAGCCACTAATGTGCAAAGAGAGACCAGCCCTCCCTCCATCCTTGTCAGCCGGAGCAGAAGTAGCCCTTTTCCTAGGAACAAGCATCACAGCCACTTGCAGACAGCACTCTCTGACTTTATTTCCAAAATGTTATCACAGATGCTGGATGCTCTAGGCTGTGTTCCCCTAGGCACAAACCTCCTCAGTCCTCCCCACCAACCCCTTATGGGCATCAATGCAGGTGTGCACAGCACCTTGAGGTCCTGTCCTGTCCTTGGCCATGCTGCTCTTGTGTGAGCATCAGCTGCCCTGAGCCCGGAGCAAAGCAGCTGTGAGCTGTCAGACCATCCTGCTAGCAGGAGGTGGGGCACAGGAACACGGACCAAGCTCACTTGTGTGAGTTAATTTAGCAGATTTGTAATTCATCTGAAGATCTTCTCTTTAAATACATACAGTTACTTATAACAAATTAATAACGTGACACGAGGCATCTAATTTCTTTGTGAATTAGGGAGGCAGCCCACAGCCATGACCTGAAACCAGTTCAGTGCATGCAATCCCATTAGATTTCTTTGTGGTATTTTTGTAGTTCCACAAATCTGCTCCTTTCCTACAAAGAGACAACTTAAATGTGCCCCTTTCCCAGAGGCAGTGATCTTTGCATCTGAAGCATTCCAGAAAATCCCACATTTACCATAAAACTTACAGGTGAGGATTAAATTAGAAGACACAACAAGAGCCAATGATGCTAAGTACAGTTATTCTTGTTCCTGTAAGTGTTCAAGGCCAGGTTGGATGGGGCCCTGGGCAACCTTGTGTAGCTCCAGGCCTGGAGGTTGGTGGCCCTGCCTGTGGCAGGGGGGTTGGAGCTCTATGATGCTTGGGGTCCCTTCCAACCCAGACCATTCTATGATTCTATGATTCTATGATTCCTAAATGGCAGGGGAGTTTAACATTTTCTTTATATTTGTTAATAGTCCTTGAATGTAGGGGCAGAATATGACTGTCTAGGAGTACTTCCTAACAGGATGGATGTGAATAGCTGGTTTAATAAGGATCCTAATTTTCAGCCACAAGCCCACCGCTAGTGCCTCAGACCTTGAGACATGTGCACAGAATGTCTGAGTTTCTGTGTCAGAAAAAAATGAGTAGTTAGGATCCATCAGGGTTGTTTATTTACTTCCATTAGGAGCTTGCTGCTGCCATGATGGAAGACATTTCTTATTTTCTAGCAATAGCATTCAGCCTCAGACTGAGGGAGAGGGGGTTAGAGGCTTTCTTGTCCCCTCTGGAGTTCAAACCCTTCTTTGGGCTCTGTCAAATCCTTTATTATTGCCAGAGACTGCATTTATCTCAGACCCTAAAGAGCAATTACTATAATTTATCTGTCTTTGGAGTGAATAAGATTTTACCAGGCATTTTCTACACAGAAATCTCCAGCCAGGAGAAGTACAACCTACAGCCTGTCCTTTGCAGGGCTCTGATGCCCATGCTCAGCAAATTGCCGGGATTTAGGCAGCAGCAGCAACATTGTTAAATGGAAAGGAGGATGAATTATACCCTCTGCAGTTCTGTTATATTATCCTCCTAAAGGACCTATTTGTCTTTCATTATATTTGCAAGTCCTTTGTGCTTGGAATTATCTTCTAAACTTTGTAAATAAACTTGTTTTCTGGCTGGAAACTTAAAACTGTTTGCCCATTAGAGTATTGCAAGTGGGCTGTAATGATGTTTGCCTGTGCCCTTTGTTGGAGCTAACTGCCTGATTGTTAAAACTGAGTGAAATTCTGTCCAGGCAGAAGATGGCAGAAACAGCCAGGTTTCAGAGAAGTTATAGTTAGCTAGGTGAAGATTAAGTATCTTTACACTGCTGCTTTAATTTCCTAAGGACTCCCCTCACTGCAGCACTTACCATATCATGGGATCAGAGATGCTTTCCTGAAACTTGCCGTTTGAGAACAGGTTTGGGAGGTGAAGAGCCAGAGCGAGCGTGAGCAAAGCGGGAGCTGTACAGTCCTTTCCGTAACGCAGCGAGGGAGAGGGATAGTCATGGAGATGCACTTCAGTGATATGTCTCAGGAGCAAGCAGATGACTTGCATGTAGTTTAGCAGCCTGAGCTGTGTGAAGATTTCTGCAGCAATGGCCCTAATTCCCGTATGCTCAGAACGTGCTCTGCACCCACAGGCAAATTTCAGTTTGACTTGTTCCCTGGGTTTACTGGGAAGTTGAACTGGGATCTCTAAATGACAATATCGTTGTAGATTTCAGTTCAGAGATTGGATTTTTTAAAGAAAGCAACTGTTTTATGTGTCATCTCTGCTTAGGAGTAAAAGCTGAGTAGCAGAAGAAAGCACTTGGATGTACGACTGTGTCCTATTAATGGCCATAAGACCTAGGGTCATTTTGTTACAGGGCAGCTGGTCACATCTGACTTGTACCTAGTGTTGCTGCGGTCCAGGTACCTGCTCTGAGTGGACGTGTGATCATAAAAATTCACTCCAGATCTAGTTGGTGATGCCAGTTTAGGGCAGAATCTTCATGGTTCCTTGCTGGGACTGACAAAAAAAGTCATATGCAACAGCAACAAGTATGGTTATGTAGCACAACTGGGTCTATACCATCAAGCAGGAGACTTTTCCCTTCCAAATGAAATGCATCCATAATGGACAGAAGGACCAAGTAAACATTGGCTTTAATAAGCCCCTGGAATTGGGCAGGTGTGCAGTCAAGCTGGAAGGTTAGCTCTGAAGCTTTCATTTGCATTTATCAGTTTGCACAAATCTGCTTTGTCTTCTCTGAAAAGATTTTGGATATAAAGTACTTAGACTCATCAGAAAAAAATATCCTGAAATAGAAACGGCACCTCATGTTCTCTAGCAATATAGGAGCTTAAGGAAAAAGCAGAAGCCAAAAAAAATGTAGTCTCATATTTATGGGGACATATTTAAATAGCCTGAGCTGTTTCCCCTACATATTCCTTACTACTAACAACACTACTTTATGGCTTGTGAACTCGTGTCTTCATTAAACACTGACATTGAATATCAGAGTAGAGCTTCAGGCTTTTCTCTTTAGGATTGTATCAAATGACTGGGTAGAGATCACACATGGAGCCATGATCCTCAGCAACAAGGGAGTGAGGAGTAAAAAGCGGCTAGGAGGATTTTACCTCCTGGTGGAAACTCCTGATCTATCATTATCAGACCTCTGGTGTAACTGAGAGGTGGGACGTGGGATGGGAACTGCAGCATTTACCAGCTTGCAATCAGAAAGACAATGAATGCATAAGAATGTCACAATGCATAATTTCACTTTATGTAGTGTAACACCTTTCACACAAAACTTCTCCTCAAAGAGGTTACAGCCAGATCAAATTATCCTGAAAAATAAAAGCAGAGGTGCAGAGAAACTGGTGACTTCTTAAAAAGAGTGAACTGTCACTGAAAAATCTCACTTTCTGTTTGAGAGATAAAATCTATGCATGGTGCAGCCATTTTTTTGCATGACTCACAGCCAGCAGCATGCTGAGAGCCTAGAACTGCATAATACAAAAGCAGATGCTGGCTGCTGGCCACTGCCTGGGGAATTCCCTTACCAGCTCTGAAATGATGATCCTGTTTGATGGGGCAACACACGGAGTACCAGGCACGTGCGTACGATGCTTCTCCCCTAGGTGAGGTTATTAATCTGAAGGGTGAGAGACAGTGTGAAGGCTGCTAAACACCTACCATTTATTGTAGCAGTCAGTCCCAGCTGGTGAGGATGGGTGACGTAATGGATCAAGCAGGAGGAGAAAGTTTTCAAATGGGAGGGTGCAGAATTTGAAAGGCTGCACGTAGGAATGAAGAGTCGCAGTCCTAATTCGAGTACTCAGGCAGCTCAGCAGATGGCCCAGCAGATGAGTTGCTATGCACCATGGTACATGAGAGAACACAGGAGTAATGGGAGGTCTCCACACAGAAATGTAGCCCTGCCTTGTGCATGGTATGGGGTAACATCAGATGCCATGTTCTGTCCCCCATCAGGGCACTTTGCTGGCTTGCACACCGAGCCTTCCATGTTATTTCATCTTGCTATTCTGCATTACAGCAACTTCCTCCCCTGTGCTTTGCCTTCCCTCTCCAAACAGAGCAAGAGCCATCCCCGGAAGTGCAGGTCCTTGCCAGTCACACCAACCCCAACGGTACACCGCTAACTTCTCCTCTGCCATAGGCTGCAGCACTCAGGCTGAGCTGGCACATCTCTCAGGGTGGAAAACATCCTGCTTCAGGCTGTACAACAGCCTCACTGGGATGTTTTGGGCTTACTTCCTACAATTCCAGTTCCTCCAGTAGTGAAGTCCAGTGACCAGAGTGATTTTGCATGTATCCTATGTGACTTCCACCTCCCCTAATAACTGTGACTCTTTGGAAATTTTGAAGAAAAACTTCAGAAGAGCTCTAAAAATCTACTCTTTGTTTAAGAACTGACCACTCTGCATCTGACATTCTCTAAGGGATCTGTTTTACTGCTACTGTTTGTGAGCTTTCAAATTGCCTATACACTCATAGCTAGATCCAGGAAAAAGCATCTTTATCATGAATAGCCTGGAGGAGCCATTGTCACCTCACAGTCATGTTGTACTGCTGCTCAGTGTAATGGATTTAGGAGCTTTGTTTTTTCCAGTGCTTTTCTAACAAACCTCTGTTATTCCAGAGCAATATACTCATATTGGAAATCCCAAAAATCCCTATTTTGTGATACAGCAAAAATCAGCCTCACTAACCAGTTTACATGCCACACTGAGGCAATGACTACCACTAAGTTGGGTCAAGAAGTTCCATGTCCAATGCAACCTACAGGGAAATGACATAGGTGTACAATGATGCATGAATTCGCATCACTAGAATGATGCTGATAAACATCTTCTCAGATGTTCTTGAAATGAGTGACATCTTTCCCCTTTACCTTAAACTGCTTCTGAGGAAATATAAACTAAACAGTGGAAAATGTGTTTTTTCTAGTATCAGAGTGTTCCCATGGCATACTTATGCCAGCAGATAATACAGCAGCTCAGCTGTGCTGGTGAAACTGCAGACAAGCCCTCAGACTGAAGCAGCAGCAACCCAAGCAGTGGTAATCCCTGCTTTCCCACATACTATCCTGTCAGATTCCTTTTATCATCTTGCAGTTTTAAGAGCATAGTTCAGGTTTTTTTGTCTCCTTCACCCTTGGTATATTTAGTTGAATTGCAAACAAAGATACTCTTTAATCCCTCCTCTTTTTTTGTAACAGTCCCCTGGAGCCAGAATTGAGACTATCAAGCACACTGAGCTCATCCAAGGGTAGACTGTCATTTCCATCATGGGTTCACCAGTTGTTTGGACAAGAGTGACTCTGTAAGCCCCCAGTGTTTGGACCAGGGGTTGGATCAGGAGCCAGTGAAGGTTGTTTGGACCAGGGGGTGGATCAGGAGCCAGTGAAGGTTGTTTGGACCAGGGGGTGGATCAGGAACCACGGCTGAGGATATTTCACTACTGGACATTTAAAGTGTGTTTAGCGAGGGGAATGCTTTGATTTTCCATAATTAAATTGTGCACAGCAGCCAAACAACAACAACAAAAAATCCAGATCTACATTTACTGTTTGTAAAGTGAAATTCTCTGAAGAGTCTCTCAGCATAAGAATTGTGAGTCAAAATAGAAGGTTTTATGTTAGTAAATGAAAAATTAAACATCATCATCTGTCTTATTGGAAAGAAGCAGAAGGTTGTTAAAAAACCTGTTATGCTGGCTCACATTTTTTCTACATAAATGAATTTTTGGGCATCATACATGCTCACAGTAAGAGTTAAATAGGAAATAGTGAAATCCAGTATGATTTTTACATAACTTTTTCTTTCATAACATACTTGTGCAATACAGTAGTCAGACTGCAATAATCAAACGATGCTTTTTCCATGCTTGAACATTAGTGGCCATCTGGAAAACTGCATGCTACCTGTACTCAGTGTATGGGCTCGAGCAAGGAAGTCACCACTACGGAGACTAAAATTAGTTCTATGTGTTTATGTAAAGGAACTTTTGCCAGGAAGAAACATAAAGAGGACCAAAAAAATTTTATTTGCCACCAGCTCCCCTTGGAGATGGTGTCAGTCAGCACCGGGGTGCTAATGCTACTCATGGACCCAAGCCCACAGCCACTTGTCTTGTCCAGGCACTGTCCTCACGTAGGAATGGTAACAACAGGCCTGTGGAGTTAAAAGACACTGAAGGAGCCCCTGGAGAAGCAAAGAGAAATGCCCAAGTGCTGGAAAAACCCTTAACCTTTTACAGGAAGATCTTGTAGGAAACCCTGACAACTTCTGACAGGGGCTCTGCCATTCCAGATACCTTTCTGCCTGTAGCACTTAGAACTGTAACGTAGTGACTTCTTTTAAAAACAGTGGCTGAAGCAGCCAGTTATCACTCTGCTAGCACAGGGTGTTGCCGCTTCTCTTCTCAGTAAAAGCGCTGAGCCACGGACGGGGTCTGTTCTGGGAATGGCCACAGCCACTCTCTTTAGTCAGTAAATACCAGAGCGCCAGGGTAGGGAGTCAGCAACAGGGAACAGGGAGGGGTAACACATCCAAGGCCTGTTGGTGATCCAGTTATTAAAAATAAATATTGACTTGATGGCTATCTAACCAAAATCCTATTCTGTCAGAAGGGCACTCTTCTAATGCTTAGTTCCTAAGGTCAGGGGTGTAACTGCGGTAAGGCTGGGGACATCTCTGCTGGGTGGAAAGATGAGCTGAGCTATTCAGGTAGTTATCTGTCTACACGAGGCCTTGGCAGCTTTTGGAACCCATGTCTGACTATGTTATATAGCTGGCTTACTATTCTTCCTGGATTTGCTCAGCTTTTTGATGAAAATGTCATTAATTACTGATTTAGTTCAGTGCAGTAAGAAAGAGTCCAACTGTGTACGCATAGTGCTTTTAGTGGTTTCAATCCTTAACTTAGAGTTGCTCTGTCCTGAATATGATGCTGTTGGGAAATTTCCTCATTTCACAGTGTCAAGCCATTAATTAGTCAAGGACCAAACCAGAAGCAGAGCACTGTGGATAGAGAAGATGCTTATGTATTTAAAGTGACTGATTGTAAACCTTGGAGGAAACGGCGCCTGACTGCAATTGGGGAACTTGCCTTCCAGTTATACATTCCCCTGGTTTCAAATGCAGTACTGCTACTTTTTCCTGCACAAAGATGAGCTACCACTGCTGGATGAGTCATGGATCTGCACTCAGCTGTGTCTGACACATGAAACTCTGGAGCAGGACAGAGGCAGCAGCTTTGTGGTGAGGGAAAGCAAGACACACATACACACACAAAAAAAAAAGGTCTTACAGTCAGCGCAGCCCAAGACTTGAAGGTATCTTAAGAGGCTTTTGGCTTGATTACAGCCAGCCAGCCCCACCTCTCTTGCATTCTTCCTTCTAATGGTTTTCATGGCTAACCCTCAGCATCCATACAAGTGCTTCCCTGGCTCCTTGGATGGCTTTGACCCCTGCTAGCCTACAGAAAAGCAAAGAAGCCTCAAGCTTAGGAAATGGCAAACAAACAGAAAGCTGTCTTGTTGCTGTTTCTCTCCCTTGAACTGCAGCTACTTTAATCACACGTTTCAAAACAGGTTGTGGAGCAGGATCATTTTGCCTCTGAGTAGGGCTGTGGTCCTGGAGCTCTAGAGGAGCAGAGCTGCTTCTCTCAGTGGGTGTTTCTAACACAGAGCACATGACATCTATCACATAACACCACAACAGAATGGTGTTTCTGACACAGCTGAAACAATTTGCAAAGTGACATTAATCATAAGTATATGTCATAGGGTTTGATTTAAATGTGGATTAGAAAGTATGTATAGCAACAGTCCGTCTCTAAAGACATTGATTCTTTACAGCAAAAGAATGAAAGTGAAAATATCCTGAGAACCAGTAAGAGTACTGTAGCTCAAAGTCTGCAAAAATTTCACATTGGATGCAAGAATGGTATGGGGAAGGGGTAGGGAATTCTCTTAGTGTTTCATTCATCTTCAACTTCAGTTGTAGGTCATGGCTCTGGTTGTGCACCTGATTTTGCACTCAAGAAAATCTTGAGTTCCCCTTTTAGTTGTAAAATAGGAATGAACACAGAATCAGCCATGGAGAAGGAATATTGCATGAAACAAATGCAAAGTGCTAATCCAATTTTTCAAGGCAATTGAGTTACTCTGCTTGATTTTAGTAAAAATTGAAATAAAGGATAATGGACAGGAGATTTGGGTTACAGGAGCAAAATTATTGTTCAAGGAGATGGACAAAGCTGTCCTGTGGCATATTTAAAATACCAGCAGGATGGTCTTCTGGATTTATTGAAAGATGGGTTCCCAAACATCCCCAGATTCCAAAATAGACTTAAAAATATTTCTTCATTTTTTTCAATAAATCATTGTGTAAATTATGTATATTGCAGCTTCATGACAGTAGCAATGCAATAATATTAGTAAGGACTGTAACTGTCAGCTTTTGTTAAGTAATAAGAAAGGCACAGGATAAAACATGAAAATATGTTTTAAAAATGGATTCTAACAATCAGTAAGACCAGAAGCTCTCTAAGTGCCAAATTATTGTTGCAGAAGTATTCTTTTTATCTATGGGTCATGATTTCCAAGAAATTAGTGAAAAATGTAAACAGTTCCAAGCATTTGTCCCTTTGGGCACAGGGTGTATGAAATGACAACAACACAAAATGCTTCATGGACGGAAAAGAATCGCTGGCCAGGGCATTTTAGACAGAAACAAATAACTCCTCATTGGTGAACAAGCAAGAAGAATTGAAACTCACATACAGTTTTATCACCTGATTCATGGAAGTTTTCCATTCACCTGAGTCTTAAAATGAAGTCTCCTTCAAGTTTAAAGAAACAACTGGAAACCTTTCTCTGTAGTAGAATTCTAAGCAGGAGATGGCTGTGGTAATTACTGGCAAAAACAAATAGTAAATACTCTCAGAGGTGAAAACCACAGAGCTGGAAATCATGCCTCTGCTAAGATGGGTCAGATTCTGTGCTTGATTACCCTGCATGAATAAATTATTGGAAGACACATTTCAAGCTCTTTTTTTCAGAAGTTAAAAAATAATCCAAATTCTTATCTTTGCAAAGCATCATTAGTGGCATCATTAGTTTGCTGCATTATTGGTTTAGAGGCTCCTTTTTGAGTAATCCCTTTGATCACAGGCTAGATTGTAAGATTGTATAAGTTATTTAAGCATCGAAACTTCTTTTGTTTCCTATGTTAGCTCTTTGACATTGTTTTGACCCCACAATAAAAAGGAAATTGGTATATCAAATATGGACTGAGAATGTGTGCTGATAGGGTGAGTGATAATCAACACCACCCAGTCTTTTGCTGATATGAACATTAAATAATGGCACGAGGACTTGTTTCATCTGAAACAAGCAGCACACTGCAATGCCATAAAAGTCACCAAGGTTCCTTTTCCTTTAAAATCTCCTGGAACCCAGCTGAGCAAATGCTGTAGCTTTTGGAGCTGCCTGCTGGCGATAGTAACGTTCCTCGTTCTACCTCAAGCCCTCATCTGTCCTGTTTCTGCTCTGATTACACACAAAAATAGCTAGGGTATTGCCACAAGAAGGATC
Organism: Zapornia atra; assembly: GCA_013400835.1. Classification (NCBI taxonomy): domain Eukaryota; kingdom Metazoa; phylum Chordata; class Aves; order Gruiformes; family Rallidae; genus Zapornia; species Zapornia atra. The sequence continues at coordinate 18,666 of VZTU01035057.1, forward strand.
AAAGTCAGAGCAAAATTGAGGTGTACCTGGTGTAGACCAAGACCATCAGAAACCACAAGTTTCAGGCAGTGTTGGGTGCCAAACCAGAAAGTGGCCCAGGCTTTTCAGTCTGTTGCAATCCTTGAAATTTCCCCAATAAAACACAGTTTGCTGGGCAAGGAGTTGTGTTGTAAAAATCTCCCTTGCCTTCTTTGGAAGCTTTTTCAATTTACCTCCCTGTTTTACAGTCAATCTGTCAGTTCTCTGGAAAGACTAGTTTTCACCTTACTTCCATAGTTCGAGATACTACATTGTACCACTTACCCTTATCAAGCATGGTATGCGTGAGTTTGGTATGTAAGGCCTGGATGCCATTCATCATCTTCCAGTTGGATACTGTTTTCTCCCTCTAACAGTCTCCCCCCAAAATGAGAGTCTTCAGGAACAGAAGAGACACTTCCTTTGGCATATTTCTGGGAGACAGCTCCCTGGTAGTTTCATAGTCTCTTTGGGTTAGAAGAGACCTCAAAGATCACCTAGTTCCAACCCCTCTGCCATGGGCAGGGACACCTACCAGTAGCCCAAGTTACCCAAAGTAATTTTGCAATGACTTCTAACACAAACATCAAGACAGTATCACCATAGGATTCTTCCCAGGCTTTGTAAACGATTACAAAAAATATTTTCTAATTTGAAAAGGTTTTTCTATTTGCAGAAGGATTACATCAGTCATTGAACTTTCTCACAAGTCCACATGTATGCTTGTCTTTTCCAGTCTGTCTCAGCCTGTCTTTTAAAAGCCTCCAGAAAACATCAGCACCGTGCCAACGTCTTCTGAATGACCCGCATCCATGCTACAGCCACCTTTTACTCTTTGGCTGAAAAACATCCATGACCTTGTATTTTAGAATACACTTAGTTCTGTCTGATTTAGCAACGAGTGCTTTTGTAAGGCAAATCTTGGTCCTGACCAGGGGGTATTTTACATCCCAGTCGACTTCATTTGAATCTCACAGATAGAGTTAACGTTTTAGCAGCGCACAGCAGCACCCAACCTGGCTGGGTTACTGGCTGCCGCATACATGTTACTTTTTACACTGCATCCTAACGAGTCACATTTACAAACTGCTTCTCTGAAAAGCACAGTAAGAAAGAGTCATAAGCGAAGGAGAAGAGTAGGAGTAATTCCGCATTCAGATCTAAATTTGTGTCAAGTGTGGGATGAAGTTAAAAATAAGAAAAGATAATAGTTGGGGTTTTTGTTGTTTCTTTCCACCTCTTTGGAAAGTAATTTTTTTTATCATACTCTTTACCTCTTTAAAAATCTAAATTCAAGTGATGGACCTTTACTAAAGTGTTTCATGAGTTAAAATTAGCCTTGAAAGTTAGCAGAAGATGTTACTTGCTCTGCATTTATTTCTACTTTATTTTTTCGTATCTGATCAGAAATGGGTAACATGCAAAGGTCTCTGTGGTTTAAACAAATAAGCCATGAAGTCTCAAAAAGGAAAGCAGCTACTGCTTTCTGTGTACAACCACCGCTTTCAAATGTCTCTTTTGTATCTCTTAATGCCTGTGACTATGGCTCGATTTTTACTCCAAAATATTCTGTGTGGTTGGGGTAGGAGGGACCAGAGGAAGGGATTTTACTAGTTTGGTTTTCTCCTTGAAGGGAACTGGTGCTATATCCCTCCCCTGGAAATCAGTAATGACCCGGGGAATGGTACAAGGATGAACCCCATCTTTCCCTACAGAACGCAAATTATTTGTTATTCAAAATGTTGGTTATTCCACAGTAGAAAGCTGTGAAGGTTTCAAACATGGTGCCCATCCCCACATTCCCTTGACAATGCCTGTTGTTTTACAGACAACCTTCCGATGCGCTGCTCTCTGCACTGTTGCTGTGTGCAACACCCAAACAACAAGGACAACACCTCAAAAGAAGATCTCTCTTCTCATTCAGGGCCACTCTTATGGGGTATCATGTGCAAGAATTACCTCAGCCTTCTCAGGACAGAATTTCTCTCCTTTGTGCCACTTTGGCTTCAAATCTGTAGACAGCTCTTTGCACCAGTACGTTTTAACGAAAGCCAGAAGAAAACAATAACTTCATTATATTGTTCCCTTTCCTCTTTAGTGTATTCTTTTGCTCAACTTTGAGCTTTTGGATTTAATTTAGCTTTCATCGTTTTCAGTTAAGATGACCTGTGAGCTCTCAGCAAGTTTGCTTTGCTGCTCCCGTTAGACATTTTCTTGGTCCTTGCTCTGCAGGAAGGTTTGATGCTTCCAGACTGGTGTTTTTCTCTCATGGTTTCTTAGCGAATCATAAAGATCTCACTCCACTGTTTTCTGATCTATTTTATTTACCGATGACACAGACTTCATGGCCCTCTAGTTTAGCAAATTTGGTTTTAGAGAATAAATAAAACAAACACATCTGAAGGATCAGCGACCGTTCTCTTTGTTTAAAATATACATTATTCTCTATATTCAGGGGTTTTAGGCATTCTTTGCACTTTTACAGGTCTCCGGTGACTAGGTCAGACATTTATATAATTAAGTGTTAAGCAGTCTAAAGTTCAAACCACTTTGTTCTTCATTTATGATCACTCTGGTTTCTCACATTGCACTCCAGCCTTTGGTTTACGTACTTGAAAAGTGTTTGGCTGCGGGGCTGCTTTTCTTTATAATGCCATAAGAAACCAAAACATATTGGTAAATTTTAACCTTTTTTAGAGAAGGAGAGGAGTTTAAGAAACCCATTGTCCTGAAGCAGCAACACGATACAGTCTGCATAAGGAAACGTATCTTGATTTAAAAGTAAATGTCAGGCTTTTGGGACACAACGTGATTAATCTGACTGCATTCTGGCTTCTTGTAGAAGAGCCTACTTCTTCCAACTTGAAGTTTCTAATTGCTGACGCAGCTAATAGTGAACTGACCGCTGCTGCAGGCATAGTAAGACTGAAAGTGTAAAGGAGGTCTAGAGCTTGAACAAAATCTTTCTCATAACTTCAGAAAATAATAGTGAGAAACCTTATAAAGAGTTCTCTGAAACATATGGATTGTGAATACACAGAAGAAGGATCAGTTCACAGCATTCATGCAGTGTGTTAGCCCTAAGTGGATTTACAAAGTGTGGCTGATGATACTCTGGTTGGGGGCTGTTCAGAATCCCCTCCCCAGCCAGGAGTTCCCATACAAGGGGTGAGTGTACAACAGCATCTGCACTGAGCTTATCTGGCTGAGCATCTTCTGGGTACCTGGGAAATGTGCTTTGTTGTCCAGACTCAAATTCCTTTTTATAACTATAGGTAAAAAACAAGTGTGTGATTCAGAGTTTGGCTTCAGCTGACCCATGGGTCGAGCTGCTGTTGTTTGTTGTTTTAATTTCTATAGTTACACTGGAGCACTCAGGCATTTAGGTATTTTGACTGCCGAAAGCCAGAAATAACTAGTTGGAATAAAAGTGTTAATAGTCTGATGGCTGTGTGTGAGTCATAGCCACAGTGGCCTTTGAGACAAAAGAGAGATTGCTCTGAGTACAGCAGTGCAGAAAGCCCTTCCTCTGTGCAGCATTACATGCTCACTGCAGGTCAGATTCAAACTTCCTTACTCAGAGCACAAACAGCTCTTCTATTTATACAGTATGAGCTCCCATACCCCGAGCTCCCTGTATTGCAGATCACAGAAATACTGACGTTGGAAAAGACCCTTAAGATCACCCAACCCTTAACCAGCACGTCCAGTCGACCACTAAACCACGTGCCCAAGCCCCACATCTAAACATCTTTTAAATACCTCCAGGGATGGCGACTCCACCACTTCCAAATAAACATTTAAAGGAACATTGCAAGGCTTGCAGAAGGAAAACCCTGCCTTGTGTTCGCTGCTGAACCCCAAGGACACTTTGTCCCAGGCAACTCCCAGACAGAGACAGGTTAATCGTGCCTGCTGGTTTTGCATGGCCCACTTGCAAATCAAAATTAGTGTTCAACCACCGTTCAACACCCAAGATTTTCATGCACCTCTCATGCACACGTTCATGTGTGGTGCACATTGTATCTCTGTGGTGCATGGCTTTTGCATTAGAAGAGGAAGTATCCTCTCAGTTTCATACTCTATACAATGTGTATGTTTCAAATATAGACTGTGAAATAGCTCTTTTCAGAAAGAAAACCTTCACTGTCTCTGAAGTCAGAAGATGGTTAAATAGGAGCATGTCACTCAGTTGGAGTCAAGATTCTCGCTTCATCTTCCAGACACTTCTCAGACTTCGGGCAGTGAAAACTTGGACTATAGCCCATAAAAATGTGGGCTCAATTCCTTAAAGTATTTTAGTTTAAACGAGGCTAAAGACTGTTCCTGAGCTTGCTGTGAAGCGTGTGCTCAAGTACCTTCTGGAACCGGGATCGAAACTTGGAGGGCAATGATTTAGTTATAAATGATTTGGCTTTTTTGGTACCCTCAGGAAACAGCCTGCAACAGAAGAATTTCTGTCAGGTTGAATTTCAGAGGTTACATACTGCACTCATCCTTTTGGATTCGAGAGATGGGGTCTTTTCTAACTGTGCTGAAGTCTCAGGATCAAAGTGCTCTAGGGTGTTTGTTTGCTCTGTGCTCAAACAGCCCTTATCTCACATCACTTTTTGTGGGATTCAGTTAGCAAAACCAGTGACTGAACTGCACACTTCTGCTTACAGCTCCTGCTGCCATCGTTGCTCTGTAGACAGAGCAGATTGGGTTGAGTTCATTGTCAATGTGAAGATACGGTGGCATTAGAGTGGCACAGCTTCCTGCTCTGTGGGCAAGCCTGGAACTAGGTCAAAGAACAAAAGCAAGTAATTGTTGAAGTATTAGAATATGTGTATCTGCAGGAGTGGGACAGGGGGGTCTCAGCTCCATAGCCAACCCACAGACCTTTTTTTGGAAAGAATTCCAAGAACTTAATGAGAACACATAAAAATTCAGGATAATCTAACATTTTGCTGACATGAAATTTGTCAGCTACCATGAGAGAGCATCTTGATGTGGAAGGACTGCACAGAGCCCTAGAGTGGGGTGCCTATCTGGGTTTGTGTCAGAGGCCCAAGAGCTCTGGATGGAAAAATAAACAAGCCTGGGATGCTTCATGATGAGGAGCAAATCCATGCAGAGAAAGAGCTAAAGTCTGAAGTTACAGGCTCTCTCTTCTGGGGCTTTGTTTTCTGGTATGGTAGAGAAACAGCCTAAATCTACAGGCACTTTAGCTGCAGTGTTTTGCATCTTTTTTTTTGTGTATGTGTGTGTGTGTCTGTGTGTGTGTTGTTTATTTTGGGGGTTTGTTGTTGGTTTTGGTATGGTAAGACCGCTCTCACACCTACACACCGAATTATGTTATGCCTGGATAGACACACATCGCTAGCCTACTTTACACTTGCTCACCAAAGTGCGAACTCTTACATATATATTATAACCTGGTCTTTTTAATGATAAAGTGATATCAGGCATATTTGCATATTTGATCTGAAATAAGTTCTAGATGGGTCTGAACTGTGGCTGTAGTCACCAGCTCTGAGTCTGCTAACAGTGAAAGCAGGGGGGAAAACCCACACACATGAGAAGCTCAAAAGAATCAGTTACCACGCATTGTTCTCATGATCCTTCTGAAGATGTATGGTGGCTTCTTACTCTACAGCAAGCAAAATTATTGGAATTAAGGTGTGGTGAGAAAGAATAATTACTCAGCCTTCGTATACCATTTAAAGTGTGGGTGAAGAGATGCCCCATGCCGTGACGGTTCCAGCACTGTGGTTTTGATGTATGTGATTGAGGGTACAAAAAGAGCATTGCATGCAATGCCGTTGATCACAGGCTACAAGGATTTTTTCAGTCTGGCAATACTTGTAGTTTGATTTTTAATTTCAGCAGCTCCCCTCATGATACTTCCCCAAACTAATCCAATCACCCTGAGGAAGTTTTCTTAAATAGAGCGTAAATTTGCATGGAGCAGTGATATCACTGGGTTTTGTAATAATTTAAAAGGGAAGGTAAATATCTTTGAATTAAATTGCAATTTATTAATCTATTATTTTCCACAGGTACTTTTTTCATTTGTTTCCTTGGAATACACTTTCATTAGTTGCTGTGTAATGATTTACCACTAAATGGAGTTTTTAGAATAAATGTGCCACTTATTTTTGCTAATGGGGATACTCTGTATCTATCCATAGATATCTAGGCATTTTTGTAGCTTAATATACAATTACTCATGTTCTTGATATTACAATTTTGATATTAAAGAGGTACCATTGTGGAAAGCTTTCTTTCCCACAGCAGGGATTGTTTCATGTGATTTAAAACAAGCTGCATGCAAATGGAATCGGAATTCAGTAAAAATGCACAAAAACATTGAAAAACTTTTTATATAAAGATTTATAATTAATTAATTCCCTACAAATAAGCTAGGTGGGGTTTTTTTCTGTGTTATATCTTTCACCTGTTTTGATTGCTGTTCTTTTTTCTTTTTTTTTAATATATTCTAATACAAAATTCTGGTTTCTTCGACATTATGGATTTAGAAAGCAGTGAAATACACGTAGGAGTGAGAACTTTAGTGCAAACTGATAAACTGCACAGTCCAGTACCTCTTCCTTCTGCTATTTAAGAGAGCTGCTGTGCACTGAAGCTCAAAGGCGTGATGTTACCCTTCTCACCATATGATGCCATTATATTATAAATCACATATGGTGTTCCATATCAATAACACACTTGAATTCCCTTGAGGCTGAAAGCCTGTGAATGGTGACTGTGGGTAGAAGGATGTTGAACTTGTGTGTTAGTGCTTATTTGCAACAGAAATGTGACTTGGCTTCGGGACAGCTCTGCTTTTGCTGGGCAGGGAGAGACAAACCCTTTATTTCTTACCCGCTACAAAACACACTCGCTCAGAACCAGCACAGGTACAACTGGGTACAGCCCAGGTAGGGAGAACTGTTGTGCCAGTTCTATCTGAGCAGTGCCAAGCAGGGAGGGCTGATGCCAGCAGCAAATACCTGCAGGAAGGAGACAGGGCTTATAGCCAGGCTGGACTGGATATGGCCTGAGTATTTATTCCCCAGTGCCAGGGGATCCCCAGCTGGCACTGCTTTGAGTTTCTTGGCCAAAAAAGTACAAAATTACCTTTTTCAGCCAATGATCCTGCACACCAGGTGATACAGGTTCAGTTGTTCGAAGGGATATCTGTAAAAGGCCAAGATCATTCCTACTCAAATTTTAAGAAAGCAGAGTCAGAAGCAGCCAGTCTGTGGGACAGTCACACAGGACAACACTACCTCACATGACTTGTATGTAGTGATTTTGCCTACTAGTGAGTAAAATACAAGAAACAACTAAAAGCTTGTTTTGAGAAACCTTTGTTTGAAGTATGTTTCTATAATTCTAGTGCAAGAGGGTCATGGATGAAGGCCATCAAGGAGTATTACTATACCATGTCTGCATCTAGCCTGTGTTTGGATTCCCAAGGATGCAGGGGTTTGTCAGATAGTCAACAAGAGAGTGGTCCAGTGCCTTTCTCCAGGTATCCCCTGGCCCCAGCCAGTGCCAGAGCCATCAGCCTAGGAAAGGTGATACAGTTCCTCTTCAACCAAACAGTTGTGCCGAGAACATCTGACATGGCAATGTCACTTTTAAAGGCTGCTGAAAGTCAATTAAAAATGTAACAGAAAAGATGCAGGAGACTGTTAGAGATGCAGGGAAAGCACAGCAGTGTTGCTCCCTCACCTCAACCTCAGCATCTGCCCAGCCTCACCGACTGTGCTGGCTTCAGAGGCAGAGGAAAGCTGGAGGAGGAGGGGGAAGCTTGCACACTATTACTTGCTCTCATGATCCCAAAGGATCAATTATCAGACCATTACCTATTTTCCCACACATGCAGACACACATACTTCACTGATCTGGAGAGGATTTATAAGTTAGCATCTGAGGAACAACTATCGATACACAGACACCATTTGCTTTAAGGGTTGTTAGTGGTTCTCCAGTAATGGCTAATGCTGAAACCCAGAAGCAGCCCAGCCCCATTTGTGCTACTGGAGACAATGCACGGTGCTATCAGCTTATTTTTCTCTAAGGCACATGTGGTGTCTTTGGCATCTTTAAATCTGTCTTCGGCTTAGTCACAGCGCAGAGGCTTTCTCCATTCCTAAGCCAGCCCGACAGACACAGCTATCTAGCAAGCCAGACTAGCCCTCTCCAGCACAATCGCAGGAAGTTATTCCAAGCCTCAGACAAATCCCATTTCTATCTCTGGAAGAGTAAAAGGTCAAAAAACACCAGGCTGTAGCTCTGCCAGCAATAGCAGCCCTTGCAGTCACAGGGCCTCGGTGGGGCTGAGTGCAGGGAGCTAGAGCCCAGCGGCTGCGTCCCACCGGGGCTCTGCCCTCCTGGCAGGCCTGGTGGCTCCTGCCCACACGTCTCCAGGACGAGGTGGAGGTGCCTAGGGCTCTGAAAGGGCTTCACAGGCTGTGTCAGACCACAAGAAACCCCAGGAGAGGCAAGAAGGAAAGTGTAACTAGCAGGTTACCAAAGCGGACTTTCTCTGGGAGTTAGCAGAGTCCTCTGATCCTGCCTACCATATTACTGTTGGCATCCAGCCACATCCCCATCCTCTCCCTGCAATAATTAATTAGCACAAGTCCTGATTAGCTCTTGCCCTCTGCTTGCAGTGTGCTGGCAAAACAGGAGGTTTTTAGGGCTGTCTGTGATTCTTCAGCAGTAGCCAGGTGTTCCAGAGACCCCTCTCCGAGCGGCTCTAGCCTGGCCATGCTTGCCACAGCACTTTGGACACTTTACTATTGCAGTGGCTGCTCCTGCAATCAAAGGAGGGACATGAGGCATAGCCTTTCATCACTCTTCACTGCTCTCATAGGATTTCAGTAACGGCCTCTTCCCTCCTGTTGCTTCACGGTCTTTTCTGCTTGGCTTTAGCAAAGAAGATACCTCATAACAATGCATATAACGGTCAGCCTGTTGCCAGATGATTCAGAGCACGATGGGGCTACTCCACCCATAGTAAAAACTTGGGTGTGATTTTGAGAAACCCTTGCCTGAGGAGCTGGCAGGACTGTTGTGCCGGCCGTGCCCGTGCCTCACTCATCCTGCGGCAGGGGTTTGCTATCAGTGCTCTGCAGGTTGTGGTTATGTGACCCGCTGGGGACAGAGCTGCTTCTCATTGAGGTTCTTCCTACTGAGCTGAAGAGCCCAGTCCTTTCTCTGTATGATCCCTGCAGTTCGATTTTTATTTGTCCTTCTTCCATCACTTTTCCTGCTCCTCCCATTCCTGTCCTTCCAATTTTCTTCCCTGTTTGAGGCTCCCCCTACTCTCCCTTTGTAGCTCCACTTTAACTCTCTCTTTGAAAACTCTTACTATTGCTCTAGTTTTCCTTTGCTCCTAGGACATAAACACTCTTGAAATGACCCCTGTTTAAACACAGCCCACATCCCTTCTCTCATCACTACCTAAATGCACCAACAGGCTGTGATACCCACATGCGGTCGCTCCTAAATTAACCAGGCAGAACCAAGGGGCAAAACATTGCCTGCCAAAATAGAATTGGATTTGAGACCTGTTTTTAAAAAAGAGCCCTTCAGTGACCTCCAGCTCCCGTGTGCATGTGCAGAACTGCAGAGAGCACCACTTAAAACCAAGGGTGGCTAAGGTCTGCGCAGGTGCTGATGCAGCCCTGTGCTGTGCTGTCCTTACTGGTGCAGCATGCTGGCCCCTGCTGGCATCCAGGTACCTCATTTAGCTTGGAAATGTGTTTTAATCACTTGCTGAAAAACCTCAAAGCTCTACTCCCCACCAGTGCTGAACAGCTTACTCCCCTCCAGGACACTGCATTCCTTATCAAAAAGGCTGGATTGATCTGCCTGGCTCCCAGACACCACATTTCAAGTGAGAGCAGCAATAGGGAGAGTCTTACTTGCTTTTCTCTAACATACTGAACATTGTGGGTTCAGCCCAGAGCCCAGGATGTTTCATACAGTTTCTTTGTTGTAAATCTGTCTCCATACCCTTGAAGACAAAAAATGCTCTGCGCAGCCTTATCTTTGCCAGTGTGAAGGTACCCACTATCAAGGTTCTGCGCTCTTTGAAGCAAGCTGAAAGCAAACTGTTGGGCACAAACCTTCAGCTATTTAACTGGTCTGTGGTGGGTGCATTGCTAGTGGGAGGAGGAGAATTTGGCCTTGGCTGGGGAGTGCAGTGCCCTCCACACACAGGCAGGAGAGCTCTGTGCATGTACAGCTGATCAGGAAATGGTTGTATCTGTGGACAGTTTGGAGATTTTATGTCTCTACTTTGTGGTTTGAGCAGATCTCAGTGTGTAAGGCTGCCCTGGCATTTCTGCTGTTAGTTTTTTCTGTCCTCACAGATCTCTCCTATGGGATTGGAAGCAATAAAACCCATTTAAAAACTGAAAATGAGGTTATATGATTTCAAAAGTCAGCAGAGGAACTCCAAGCCAGCCCGAATTTCACTTCAGCTCCTGTTTTGCAGTTCAAGTTGACAGCGTCATGTTAGCACATTCGCTTCCTTCTGAAGCATATGCAAGCCACTGCAGACTATGCAGAGGACTGTACACTTTCACTTTTGAAGATTTATGAAATTTTGGCTCAGTGAGGTATGGGTTAAGACCAATTAACAAACTTTTCCCATCAGAGGAAAGCAGATTGCAGACTTTGTCGTCATTACCAAGGTCAAGAGGGGACCCTTCACCCTGACACAGCACGTGGCCTTTGCAGCTGGTTGGGATTGTGTCATCCCTGCAGACTCACCAGGGTTAGAGCCAGATGTGCTTCAGGTGTCCCAGATGTGCTTCAGATGCTCCCTCAGTTCCAGTGCATAGTGGGAGAAATGTACAGATATTTAGGCCAGAGCAGAAGGCACATAGGTGGCTGTTGCACAGAGCTGGTGGCACTGACCTGCCACAGCTGGCTATGAGGGGCCGGCCAAGGCTCAGGGGACTGTGACTGCATCATCACTCACAGGCACTTGGGTGAGACAGGGAAACAGGGAAGAAAGGGGATGGCCAAGGAGCCAGTGGAGCTCTTCATATTCTGTACTTGCTTGTGGGACACAGCAGCCTGGGTCCAAAGGATCCCTCGTTTCTTTAGCAGCAGACACCAGGAGGTTGCAGGGAGGCAACTCTCCCTGCAGCAGCATCCCATTTACCTCTGGGGACCACCGATGCAGTGTGGTTCTCCAATGCCAGTTCATTCAGCGCCAGCAGCAGAGGCAGTGGACACGCCCATGCAGCAGCAGCCCAGTCTGGACGCCTTCTCCTCCTCCCTGGTCCTCTCCCTTGCTGCCTCTGGGGAGCCCAAGTGCTCCCACCCTGGCCGGGACGTGCAGCTGGGAGGCAACCGGCAGCACGCACACAGAAAATGATGCAGTCACACACTGCATCCACATCCTTACCGCTCCTTGGTGACCTCATTTTCTGGGTGTAGCTCAGAGTACAAAAAAAACACCAAAAAAAAAGGGGATAGGGAAGGGAGGAGAAAAGATAGAGAAGAAGTTGCAAAAAAGCAGAAATACACACTGTAGTTTTGAAAATGACTGTGGAAAAACCCAGCTGGCTCATTATCCTCACTTTTGTAACAGTAACATTGATCCTATTTCACCATCCCACAAGCACATACTCTTCTGATAGTTTTACAGTTTAAAAAAGATGAAGATCTGGATAAGCTGCACACCACCACTGCCTTCAACCATGTTTACCAGTTTACATTTACTAAGAATCTGGCTTTTGCTGGTTCATAGATTAGTGTGCTGACAGGTTGAAAAATGATAGAAAGGGAGCTATTACCCTTCTCCCACATTGCTCATATTTAAGATATTGCTGAGCACATTATTGCACATTGTTCCAAATAGATCAAGCTGAACTTTCATTTCTGAAATCTGTTTTTACTCCCAAACTGTTCCACTATTTGTGGAGTTTGGCAGGGAGTTTTACTCCTGCTGTACTCACAAAAAAATCTGCATTACAAAATACTGACAACTGGCCGAACGTAACCCCAAAGAGAAGGCACCTGCTCAGGAAAGCCAGCCCATCCTTTTGCAGGCTTCACAGAGGAACCCGGACATTTTGGCCGTGGTAGAGGAGCCACAGCTCCCTCAAGCCCAGCTTGCTTTGGGGTAAGCCATGCCACTCTAGTCTGTCACGGTGCTGATATCACAGAAGTGCCATCGTGCCATCAGTCACCTCGCAGTGACGAACCGCTCTGGACGGGAAATCCACAGGGTTCTGCAGAAATGAGCAGGTTTTTTCTCTTGCTGTCTGGGTTGTACACTGCTGTGGTCACCTGAAAACCAGGCAATCCGGGCAAAGCTGGTGTTTGGCAAGTCTGGGGGATTTCCCAAGAAATCAATCATGGCACATGGTTGTTTTTAACACTGCTGTGATCAGCCTGTAAATATGAAGCGATAGCAGAATTTGGAGCGTTAAGGATAAAGCCTGCAATGTGCCAAATGTAATTGTTTTCCTTTTGCAGCCCGTTATATTCAGATGTTGAGGAAATGATTTAATATTTCTGAACATGTTGTGATTTCATCTTTTGGTTCAGCAAGGGAAGTTTGAGAAGTCATGCAAATTAAGATAAACATTAAATATGCTGTTAGCACATTATTTGCCATGCCGAGCTTTTTCTATAGCAGCATGGTATGGGGAATGCCAGCCCAAGGCTCGTAGATGTCTTCACGTGGAGACAAAAGTTGCAGCAGTAACAGGGAACTGAATAAAAAACGTTTATGTGGCTCACAATTGGAAAGATCATTCCCAGGAGGTGAAAAGAGAAAGGTCTGGGTGTTGTGCTCCACAGGCCAGTGTGAAGTAGGCAGAGCATGAAACGATAGACTGAGAAAAAAAGCACAGGTCTGCAGAATTTCACAGGCAGCATCGCCTTCCCACAGCAGAGCGGAGAAACGCCCGGTTATCTCCTAAGCATGGGAAGTTTACATGATGAATGTTTGGAGACTCGAGCTGACTTTAACCAGCTGACTTTGTGACACGCACCTAAAACCTGAAGGAAAGCGGCGTTTCCAGGGTGGTGTTCCATCAAAACCTGAGCTCTGAAACCCTGTTTTCTCAGATGAGACGCAAGGCACGACAGCGACAAAAAAATGTTCTGACAAGTCAGAGAACTCTTAAACAAACAAAAGAAAACCTGGCACAGGGAGCAATGTTTATATTTTTCCTAACATTTACGTATTTTAAAATAAAAAGTGGCAGGCAGTGGATGCTGTATATTACGAGCCCTATGAGTGATGACCACTTTTCCACAAACTAAAAAGAATGAAAAAATAATTCTAAAAATGTTTAAAAACCAGCTCAGCCTCCTGTGAAGTGTAAAGCAGAGATTAATTTAAGGCAGCTTTTAAAGAAGAAAACCCAGTTCTGGAAATGTAGCACTGCCTAGCAGAATTCTTAAGGGTAAACCAGCACAATTTAGTTGATGAGAAGACAGCTGAAAACAGAACTGCAATCAAAATAGATTTTTTAATTCCTTGGCGTAGCTGGTTTTCTGATATTGTACTTTGAAACGAGCAAATGGGTGTCAAACCAGCTATTGAGCACTTCCAGCCTCCTTCAGTGCTGTTGTGGTTGAGCTCAACACCCTCTAGAGCTAGCATTGGCCACCTAATATACCCACCAGTGATACGCGTTCAGACTCGCATGCACGCAATACGGGAACAAACTTCGGTGCATTTCACCGTGTGTTTTAGTTTGTGTCTTACCCCCACTCCTAGTGTACTAATGCAATTATAATATTTACTAAATAGGTCTGACAAGTAACTCATAGTTTATAATCTGGTTTGTTTTCTGTAAATACTCAGTGAGGGAATCTGGCCAGTGATGACTGGCTGTGTCTGAGCATCTGAATCACACAGCACCACTTCCAGTTTGAGACTGGAGAGACCCAATTTCTTGAATTGCATTTCTGGGATGAAATTCCAGCTCATTTCGTCGTAATTCGTTTGCTGATCGTATTCTGACAGCCCTCACAATGTGCCAGACACTCTCTGCTCCCGCTGGAGCCCGGGCAGCGTGCCCGTGGTGCCCAGCGTCCTGGGGTATGTGCCCACTGAAGCCAGCAGCGCTGCTGGCAGCTGAAAAGCCCCACTGGCTCTGGTGTAAGAGCCAGTTGGTGTTTCATGCAGCGTGCCGGCTGCCCTGTCCAGGCATGGCCAGGTTTACAGCTCTGGGGGGACCCTGCCTTCCCCCCCAAATACATGACTGAAGCCACCAGTAGATGTTTGCTGGAGAAAATTCAGTATTGAGAGCAGGCTGTGTGTAACCCACAAAAACCCAGGCTAGATTCGAGAAGGAAGAGTTCATCTTCTGATGTGGTTGATAGAAAGGCTCCTCCTCAGTCCAGAGGCACATTTTCTTTATTCAGATAATTTCTTCATATCTTGTTTCCATTTTTGGGAATCTCTGCATTTCTCAGAGCTTCCTGTCAAGAGGAGGACCTGGCCCCCTCCAAGCAAATGGGAGCTTTGCCATTTGCATCAGTGGAGTTTAAATGTCACCGGCAGAGGCCGGGTGGTTCCCATGGGACTGATTGCAAGCATGTACGTAGATCCCAGCAGAGATCTTCAGAGTCTGTATAGCTCGGAGCATGCCCTGAAATCAGTGCCCCCTCCACATGCCTAAATCCAGAACTCATCTGCAGACTAGATAAACGTTGTCGTGATACACAACCTATTTCTATTTTTCTTTCTATCCTTGTACACCCATCCAGAAAGGTTGCTGCTTCTTTTCAACAAACGTGACCTGTTCTCTAAGACAAGTCCTCCCACACGTGTGTGCCTCCTCCCTGTTCTTCTGCGTGCCTCCTGCACACTTCCTTTCTCCAGGCAATTTTAGGAATGAAATGAAGTGCAAAGGTCAAAGCCTTTGCAGCATGTAGCCGTGAATTCAGTAAGGATGTAACAAAGGACAATCCAGATTTGGACAGAAGTCAGTGTGGAACATACGTCTTTCTACTGGTGTGAGCACTGAGCTGGGGGATCAGCTGAGCTGCCGCGCAAACCCGGAACGCGGGTTTATTTCCCTACACTGAGCCACATTGTTATGATCAGGTAAAAGTGCTACAGCATAAACATTTGTGGCTTTTATTCTGATCTTGCGGGCTACTCTGGTTTTCTTCATTAGATCTGACAGGGTGCTGTTGAAGGGTTTAGGTTTTTTTTTAAAAAAAAATTAAAAAGTGGTGTTGTGGTCCCCTACTAAAAGAGTCACTTTGCCCAATTTCCTGTTTATGTTCCTTCTCTTTAGAGCCGTCACATCATGTGAGCACAGACAGTTATAGATAGACTGGGTGACTGTTGCTGACCTCACACCACATGTTCAGTTAAGAAGGTGAAACAGCAAAATTTGTTCTGTTTGTTTAAAGAATACTGAGAAAACTGCCAGTTCCAAGTAAAATAGAGGGAGAGTGACTCCCGATAGTCCAAGGCAGGGTGCAATCTCCACTCACTGCTTTCTGCTCCTTAACTGCTTTGCACATCTGTATTTACATCGTCCATGCAAGTTAGAAGAAAGGGGATTAGCCCCAACTCTTGTTTCTTTCCTTGGCGAAGCTGGGCTGGAGCCCTTCCATAAAAGCTATTAGTTTAGCAAACTTGCTCAGAATTTGTCCAAACCTCAGTCCCTTTGGTATATACTTTTTCCTATACTTGTTTCCAGAAACGACTGAAAACTCCTGAGACTTCAATAGTTTCAGTCATCTAGCAGATGATTATACCCAGCATTTGTATTTTAGAACTGTTGTTCCTTAAACAACCGGGGGGGACACTGAAATGCGTCAAATGGCTTCCATTTTACACAAGTACTTTTCATGTAACGGTAGGAATCCCTATCATGCGGCATGAGATTGGTTTCAGTGGCACTTTTCCCACCAACAGAAAACAAAGCTATGTTGTTAAATCCAGGAAGACCTATGTCGGTGTATTAGTTTCTCCTTTCCCCCTGTTTTCCACTTGTTTCTGTAAAAAGCCTGATCCTGCATCCTGAGATATCAGAATTTTATTTTCTACCTAACCAGAGGAGCAGCACTAAGCCAGACCAGCAGCTTTCTGTCCATCAACCTCTGCCACCTTCAAAAGGTAAATAAGGATTTCAGGTGGAGACATTGCACCACAGATGGGGCGAATCCATTTGTGCAGATGTGAGCACATGCCTGTGTGTGTACAGGTATCAGGAATGCAGCGTAACTTCAGAGGCAGGTGTATGTGTTCCTGTGGCAGGTGAACGAATCATGACATATGTGGCACATAATCAGCATATACCAGTTGTCAAAGTACTTCAGGATTTAAAGGTGAAAAAAACCTCCCCAGAAATTTAAGCTGTGATCAGGATGATAATAATAATGTCAGTTTAGATACTACACATAAACATGCCGTGAGGGAATATGGAACTAAAACTCTTGGCTAGCTGGCGAGGCTGTAAACATCCTCACGTAAGGAGTCCTGTCTGTAAGTCTTCACTGTCAGGGAGCTTAAATGCCTGGGAAAAAAAAAAGTAGCAGCAGTCAGAAGGTGTAATCTGGGGGTCAGCTGAAAGGAATTAATATTTCACTGTTCCTGCCCTCAGGAAGGAAAATGTGTGCCAGAGGAGATGAAGGCTCTGGGTGGGAGGAGATCCTTCACTTCAGTGCTGTCGTGTGCTGCTGGGACCTCTGCTCTGAGCTGCCACCTACTTTACATCCCCATTAAAAGTGACAGAGACAGACAAAATTAAACAGCGAGTATGAGGATGCTCACCATGTGAGTCAATGTTCACCCTTGGCCGCCCCAGCAGTCTGATAGCCCCCACCCAACATCATGGCTGCTTGGCCTCTAGCATGCAGGGATCCAGGCAGGGGTCTGCCTGCCTGCTCCGGGCAGGGGCAAGGCCAGCTGGCCAAAATTAGCTCCCCTCCAACCAGAGCTTTTGCTCACCCATCGCAGAATTATTTTAAGGAGAGCAGGTGGCCCAGTGGAAGTGCCCGCAGCGCAGCACTGGGTGGCCAGCCCAGGACCACAACTGTGCTAGGAGCATTGTGGCTGCCCAGGCTCAGCCCCACCTGGAGGTTTCCTCAGCGTGTGTGGACCTCACACCACTCCTGTCTTTCTTCTCCTTCAGCTGGGTTTTTCATCAGATCCCTGGATCCCTTTGGGCTCTGCTTTATAACACTGCCGAGTCACAAATATTTCAGTTACTTCCTGAGAACGAGTGAGCTTGTCCTTACCGGCTTCTTAGTCCCAACAAAACACAGCCCAGCACAGCGGGGAGTTACTTTATTTATTTATTAATACCAACTGTGTCTTTTTACTGATGCTGTGGAGATTGTGGGCTGGCCCTGGTGGCTTGATGCTCCTGACAAACCCTGCTCGGCCACAAGCCTCTCCCTGGAAGGAGCAGGCCTGCACGGCCCAGCTCGGTGCCTGCCCTGCGGTGGCAGTTAGCTGCAATTTCATAATGACTGATCCTTATGCTTTCTATAAATGAACTCAAAGGGGACTGCACATATTTGCTGGGTAGCTGTTAATAAGGAAAGCTTCAAGCTGTCAGCACCACTGCTGTCAGAATAGGAGGAGGAATAGAGAAGTCATGCTTTGGGCTGACAGTAGGGAAGTTGGCTTGCTTAACTTCACGCCTGTGTCAGGATTGCACTGTTAAAAGAATCCACTGAAACAGGACTGTTATCCTGCCATCTCTTCTTCCATGTTTGGTTGCTATGGATTTCACAGGTAAGGCTTTATCATTTCCGAGGCATTTCTGTAGTCATGGGACACTAGGAAGCAGCTCTGTGAAGCCATTTGACAGACACATTTCAGTCCCCCCAGGTGACATGGAGCCATGGTGGTTTTTCTGTGCAGTAGGGTTTCTTGCAAAGCCAGGGAATTCTTCCCCGTAGCCAGAGGCTGTGGGATGAGATGCCCATCAGCAAGTTCCCCTGTAAAGCTCAGGGACCCATCCAGGGGGCATTATGACAGCACCAGCATTTCCTTTCTGCAGGAGAGCCCTGTGAGACCCACCTGCTTGGAGCCATGGGGAAAGTGAGGAGAGGACAGCAGTGCTGCTCCCCTTCAGCCAGCAGCATCTTGTCGAGCAATTCCTCCCCACATGAGCAACAAAGGGATGCTCTGTCAACTTGCTAGCATCCTCAGAGGAAACCTCTAACCAAAATGTTTGTGGGAAGCAAACTTCTCATTTCTTTGCTGTTGAAGGACAGGAGATATGAGTGGAATGACATTTCTTCATCCAAGCATCTGTCTCCTCCCTCCCTCCTTAAAATGCAGTGGTGTTATTAAATCTACTTTCAGAACTTGTTTTCTTATCTTCCACAAGGTTTTTAAGAATTTAGAACTCCCAAGTTTTTAGGTCACTATGACTTTGACCCTTCATGCCCAAATGAATCCTTTAGCTTTACAAAGAATCTGCATGTTTATGAAATAGCAGTGACTCATTCTGTTGCAGACGTTTGTATATGTAAAGCGCCATAAATATTATGGATTAGGGGTAGACCAGGCAAGGGGAATGTGTGTAGGTTAGCAGGCAACACACAACTCTGGGACTTTTTCTCCCTTTTTTTTAGTGTGTGTAATTTTTTCTTCACAGACCACAGACTTCTTTTTGTGGGAAAAAGAAACAAAGGAAACCTCTCTGCTTCTACAGGACGTCATCTCAGATGCTTTATTACAAAGCTTTCATTGCACTCACAGTGCAGGAAATTTTTTGGTTAGTGTTTTTAGTCAATTAATGTATCTGTATCACCTTGAAAGGAAGAAGGTATTTCCCCTTCCACTATGCACCCATTACATCTCCTCTGAGGAAGACTCCTGCTGACTTTCTTGAAACCAGATTCATTTAGAGTGATACTGAAACTACCACAATCAGAAAGATGAGTGACTCAATAAATGACTCACGACTTAGCAGATGGAAATAGTGTTAGCCTGTAGTCTGTCCTGGACTCGTTGTATCGCGGGCCTTTGCGCAGGATGAGCCAGACCATTTCTGCTGCTCTGTGTTGAAGGTTGTTTTGTATGGGATTGCTGGTTAGCTCAGAGCATTTTCACACCATAGCTGAGCCCTAACCCTGAGAAAACAGAGCTGAGGTGGGCATGAACAGGCAGGGGAAGTGAGAACTGAAGCCTCTCCAGCAGCCATGGGAATGCACCTCAGCTTCCAGGCACCCAAGCAAAGGGAGAAAAACTACTGCAGAAAATTTCTCCTTCTGTTCTCTAGGTTAAATAGAATTACACAGCTGTGGAGGCAGAGGAAGGCCCTAAGGGAGAAGTATTCCTCTCTGAAATTCAATATTTATTGATTTTTCTTTCCCAGCCATAAACCATGAGCTTCAGCCTCTCACTAACAACGAAGGTTTTGATATTTGAGTAGAAAATAAAGGCAACCAGGCAGCAAGGGAGATAAAATCCATGAGAAGCGTTAAACCAGTGGGTGATGGGCAGAGAGCTCAGCTGCTCCCAGAGCGCGGCACAGGACACACTGGAAGGGACAACCAGGCAGCCTCATTCGGGAGAAGTTTGTTGTGCTGAGATGATGGGAGCTGCAAACCAGCAACCACAATGGAACTGGCAAAACTGTAACTCCATCTGGGGGGACAACCTGGGTGGTTTAAGAGGTCTTTTACATCCCAGACTTCCATGAGTTGTTACTGAGCAATGTGGGCTCCAGAGCAGGAGGCATGAGCCCTTCTCCAAAGGTCTTACAGTCCAAGGAGCACCAGCTGCAGGGGGATGGCCCTTTTCTCTTGAGAGTGGCACAAAGGGCACCCAAACATGTCCTCAGCTCTTTGAACACAAGGATGCTTGCTAGGAGCTGGACCAAACTGTGTAGTCCAAATACCTCCTGCTCTGTGCATCTTAACTTAGATGGTCTCAAAGGGCTTAGACATGAGCTGCTTAAAAACCTTTCTACATCTGAATTTTAACTTCCTCTTTTAAGTCATTTATAGGAAATGTTATAAAGTTTTGCCTTTTAATTTAAAAAAAGAAATTTAAATTTGTTCTTTAGAAAAAGCTTTGGAAACTTGTTCCTCAAGTGCTGGCACTCCTGCAGGACTATTCTCCTGCAGCTCTGCCAGTTTTCTAGCCCCAAGGATGACTTGCAGCTGGAGCTGGCAGAGCCGCAGGGAGTAGCAGGAGGAGCACTGTGCACACAGGCACTGCCAGCCCCCAGCCAGCTGCAGGGCTGAAGCCACACCTGACCCTTCTCTTGTGGGATTTCTCTTTCCAAGGGACTTCACAGGATGAGAGCAATCCCAAATGTTCCAACCTTCCACAGTCTTCCCCATCGCTGAGCTCTCAAACTCTTCTTTCCATGTCAGACCTCCCCAGGGCAGGCCTGGGGACGAGCACGTGTCCTTTGCCCAGAAGCACAGCTGCAAGGCCACCAGGCAGGCAAGGAATCCGCTGTGCATTCTTGCTTCCCCTTGCCACCCTCTCTGCTGTATTCTGTAAAATGAAGATTATCCTCACGGGGGAGTCGTGAGCATTAATTTAGCTGGTAAAGAACTTCAAGTTTGTTGGCTATTGTCTGTTTTGCTATTAAAACCAGGAAAAGAAAAAGCAAAACCCACAGGAGAAATGATATTTCAGGCCAATCTACCTCATTTATCTTGTATGTACTCTAATTAATTATTTAGATCACTGATACTGGATATTTTGTACATACAAATGAAAACATGGTCCTCAGACAGAAGGTAGGTGATGAAGGTCCTTGGCTAAACCCTTCCATGCAGGCAGTGGCTCTCATTCTGGCCTTGTTTAACAGCTAGCTGTTTTTTCAGCACATAATTGGTGTGCTCGTGGCCCGCTGTAGCTGACATCACCACAGCAGAGCAAACGTTTCCATGTAATAGCAGCCCTTTTTAAACCTCACAGCACTTATTCAGCAGAAGCGGAGACGTCAGATTGTGGAAGCAGCGATCGCTTTCTTAGAAACCCTACTGAAATGGAAACAGAGCTATTGCTCTTCCCTTCAGAAGTGGCTCTGGAATTCCCAAAGTGAAAAATTCAGCAGTAAGATGCAAACACTGATAGCTTGTGTTGCACAAAGCAACGTGCTGGCGTCCAACCAACGCTGCTGCAAGTTCTTTCTTCATTTTGGCACCGAACTATTCCACTTACGAAGGGCAGATGAAAATTGTTCTAGATTTATGTTGGCTCTTGTGTGATTGCAGTTTTCCTTTCCTGATAAAGCCTTCTGTCTAATGCCAGCAAAGCTTTGGAGGACATGTAAATGTATCATCAGTGCATCATTTCTTCATCAAGAATGAACTCATTTCAAGAGGTTCCGAGATAAAGGTAATTCTTTTGGATGCACACAGATCCTTTCCATAGTGCAAGTGAGGAGCCTAAGCTGAATCCCAGGAATTGGTTCCTACTAAAGGATATAGGTTACTTCACCTCAACCATAGGAGCGTAATCTTCCACCCTTAAGTTGATGGTCTGGGAGGTGCCAGGCACCCTCTGCGCCTCTGACCCAGGGCTGAGGAGCCCCAGCCTCAGCTTCAGCAGAGTGGACTGTATCGTACACAAGCTGCCTGGGTCCCTGTGAGCTAAAAGCTGCTGCCGCCGTCTCGTCTGGCCAAGGCCTGCCTCAGCTGGGCTCCCAGCGACTCCAGCATGCTGCATCACCTTCCCCTGGGGAAAGGAGACATGGGGCTCGTTGCAGGCAAATGCCAGGAAAATGAGGAGAGGATATTTGATTCTTGGAGATAAAAGCCTCATGCTGAAAGATGTGCCAAAACCTCAGCTTTGCCTGTGCCACGGACCGGGGTGGGTCCAGTGTGTTGGCAACAACAAACTTGTATTCACAGGCAAGCTGTGAGTGTCTCCAAAACTCAGCACTATGTACACTCAGCACTGGAGGAGAAGCAAAAATGTTTTGGGGTACAATGTTTTGCAAGTAAAGGCACATACCAGTGAAAGCTTCAGAACGGTGATCAGCCATTGAGGGGACACAGTGATGGGACTGGATATGTCAAATGGGAGAGGAGGTGCAAAAGATGGTCCTTCAAACCCACCATGCAGGGAGCTACTTCGGTAGCCGATGGCACTTTCTGCTTAGAGAATGGAAGGGAAAAGAAAGGAGCCCAGGGAGGTGAGGTGCAAGTGCATTGTGTGTGTGGATGCAGTTTAATGGCACAATGAAACTGATGCTAACAGAAGGGTCCCAGGGAAGAGCTGGTCCCATCCCCTCCCACCCTCCCACCCCCTTCCTGGTGCTGGCCTGCCTGCACCCAAGCAAGGCTGGGTGCCGTGGCACCGTGCTGGCAGTGCTCCCCATTATCCAGTGTTGGATGAGGTGGTTTCTGCTGGTTTGGCTCCCTTTGTTGGCAGGTAAAGAGCAGCCCTGGCAGGGGACAGCAGGCAAGCCTGCTGGGAGGTGTTGGCAAATTCCCCTTTGGCAAGGCTGCACCTTTGCCCTGTGCCACTGCCACCCTGCTGTGGCACCCATGCTGATTTCAAGGGGGGTTGAGTGCTTAAATGTCTGAGCCTGCAAGTGCTGATTCACCTGCGCTGCTGACTCAGGCTGTGCCTATTTAAAGGCTGCCATCCCTCGACGCTTCACCCTCCCATCGGCTCCAGGTCCAGCAGCGGGTCGGCAGCAGGGGCAGGGTATTTTCTCTTGTCAGCACACAGCATGATGCTGCCATCAGTTTCAGAGCACATTAGTATTTGGGGCAATGAATGGCAGCAGCCAAGGGCTGTTAGCTTGCCTGAGTATCACCAGAGGGCAGTTCCTCTGTCCCTTTCTGCCTCCCACCTTCCTGCATGTTTCCTACAGCTCATGTGTTACACCCACAAGGAAAAAAGTGTTTTCAGCTGGATGGGGGGATGTGGGGGTCCCCTGTGAGCCTGAGGAGGGCAGCGAGAGCAGCAGGGTGACAGGTGGAGAGGGGCGGCCCACCCTTCCCAAGGACAGTGCAGATTTGGGCAGCTATCTAGCACTATTTCCACCCAGCCCTGTTTTCATGGCTACCCAGCTACAATAGCCAGTGTTTTCTGACGCAGCCTTGGGCCTGCTCTCCTCTCTCATTGTAAGTGCACTGACAGAGCATCTCTCCATCTCCAGTCTCACAGCATCAGTCAGATAACTCTGATCAAATTGTGTATCTGCAGGGAAACAGGTTATCAGTAGCTACTTGGCTAATACAGAACCAAAGCCAGCAGAGCCACAGCTGCTCACACCACACCAAAGCCAGCCATCGTCTCTGAACAGAGGGACCATGAGCTTTTCCACAAGGCACAGCTGCAGTTTTCTGTTCCCCTCACTGGCTGCTGAAACCACAGACCCCTTTACACTCATGAAAATTAAAATACTAAAGAAATGGGGACAGATACTAGGTCATCCCGCCTAAGACTGTTGTACCCGCCACCAGGCAGGTAGCCCTGAACTGGCCCTGGTCTTGGGCTGAGCTCCCACCTCTCCACAACTGTGTGGGTACCAGCTTGGCAAGGTGTCCATAGCTGCTCTGCATCTCTCCTTATCCCATCCTATCCCTTCCTATCCTATCCTATGCTGTGTTTCCCCTCTCTGCTTTAGCAGTCTCCTTTCTTGGGAGGCAAAGAAGCAGGTCTTGTTTGGCTCAGACTTCCCGAAGCATTTCTTTTTTGTTGTGTAGCGTGAGAATGTGTAAGGGGATGTGATGCATCTGAGGGGTGTGCATTAACCCCCATGTGGCACTTGAAAGGCTTGTACTACAAGGAAGTCTCCTTTGAGTAGGAGAAAAAACCAAGCTTTTCCTTGAAAAATGATTGTTGCTATTTTTTGTTAATATTGCCATGTCCATGGGAACTCAGTGGCAGCAAAATCTGTAGTGCCTGAACTGACCCTAAACTGTGCCAGTAAGGATTCTTACTTCTTGGTGAAAGCTGAACTGTTATTCTGCCTTAGGGCTGAATGGTTGGCTGTCTTTAAACTGACAGACAGGTCTGCTCTCTGCAAAATGAGCATGATTTTTAACTTAAGCACAAGCTATCACCTAGATTTACGTTGTTATGACAAGTCATTTTGCAAAGAGCACTTGAATAAGCTTCAGGGAGGTTGTGGTCATTGTTCAGATGTTTCTTTAATGAGCTTTTAACGCTTATGAAGACAATTAAAACAGACAGTGACTGTGTAGCTATTGCGGGTACCTGGGCAGTGCTGAGCCCCTGCACCTTCCCCAGGCTGCTGTCAGCACTGTGCAGCTGCAGCCTTAGCTTCAGGTACTCCCTGGCAGCCACCCGGGCCTTGCTGGTTTGGCCATGACTTTATGCAACACAGTCTTTATGGAGTCTGGTAGGCAGGAATCTCCTAATGTCTTATTTCAGCTTTTCTCTGTGGAGCAGAGCTCAGGGTGGATTTCTTCTGGCCCTCAGAGTAAGTGTGTTGGTGACAGCTGTAATCAACACAGAGGCGCTTAGGCTGCTGATGAACGGAAACAGCTGCTGGAAAAAGAGGCAAAATATACTAGTTTGTTCCTCGAAACTTGCATATAGCTTTATAAAATGATGATGCATCTTAGTCCTGCCAGGGCTCCATTTAAGCCTCTATGAGACCCACACCTTCAGCCACAAGGGTCTAAAAGACATCAGTGCTTGCCAGGTTTGGTTTGGGTTGATGGTCACTGGAAGCAGTGTCTGTGAACAGATGTCCTTCTGTAAGGTTTGGAAGTTTCCTGTTTAACTTTTTAGCACTACAACTCCCTTAAGGTTTGTTCTGGGCTTTCAGAAGTGGCAGCTCATTAACAGCTTTTTATTAGCACTGAAGCTGCACAGATCATCTGGAGCCCTTGGCTTTGCCAGGCAAAAGGTGTTTGTTGCCAGATATTACCTCACGTACTGCAACACAGGGTGCAGTCCTGGACGTTTCAATTTCACAAAGAAAGATGTGTTATAAACTCTTCATAGATGAGATGGTGAAGTATTAGATAGATCATTTCAATTACACTGTGCTGGCTGGCTGAGGGCAAGAGGAGGGGAAAAACCTTGTTCCTCTTGACCTCCAAAGGGACAACCCTCAGCCTTTTTTCCTATGACAAATGCAATCTGATAGCAAGCACTTCAAATCAGAGTCACAATTTGGCCAGTTTATCAAAACGACTATAAAACCTAAAAGCAAACAAGCATTTGTGGGCTGATGGCTACGTTCTGTGGGTGGCACTGAAAGGGCTGTGTTTGTGCCATTCGCAGGCATGGCGGAAGCGCTGGTTCGTGCTGCGCAGAGGCCGCATGAGTGGGAACCCCGATGTGCTGGAGTACTACAGGAACAACCACGCCAGAAAGCCCATTCGCATCATCGACCTCAACGAGTGCGAGGTGCTGAAGCACTCTGGGCCCAACTTCATCAAGAAGGAATTTCAGAACAACTTTGTCTTCATTGTGAGAACCACTTACCGCACCTTCTACCTGGTAGCCAAAACCGAGGAGGAGATGCAGATCTGGGTGCACAACATCAGCCAGATCTGTAACTTTGGACATCTAGAAGATGGCACAGGTAGGATCCTGCTTATGCTCATCTTGGGGATTGGGAGGACGGTCTGTGTCCTGGCTCCTCCACAGCAGTGCCTGGGGTGAGATGAAGGATGGACCTTGCTGGCTGGGCAGGTGGCGTGGGACTTTTGTTTCCTAAAGCTCCACCCAGCACCAAGATGCTGCTAAACCCTGAGTTGAAAATTAGCAGGGATCTCACTGGGTAGAAATAGCTGTTCGCTTCGTCTCACTTCGATGAAGCGATTCCTGCTAGAATAAACAGCAAATCCTTAATAAGAAAAGGTACTGTTTATGTGAAAAGCTGACTGACTGTTATCTTCTGGGGCCGTTTATTTCATTACACGTCCCATATTTATTTGGTTTGGCTTAATGTAAGACACCTGTTCTGGGAAAGTATCCTGCAAAACTCACATTTTCTCAGGCTGTGCTGGATGTGGATGGAATGTGCACAGACTTGGTGTATGTGCACATACATAAATCAATGACAAAAATACTGAGCTGTCTTAGTCTATTAATGAGAAGAAAAATCAAGAAAAGTCAGAAGATAGTAGGGTGTTAGAAGTGTGTGTCTAGACTTAAGAGATGGTTCTGCCAGGGAAGCATAAAGTCAGCCTGTTTTGCCAGGACCTACACCTGTATATATTCAGTAGGGTGAATTTCTTGGAAAGCTTCCAAGAATTAACCACTCCAAGATGGATGTAGCCAGTAATTAAAGTTGGGACCTGTATCATCATTAACTTACCTTTCAAATGAGACAATCAGGATCAGATAACAGCAATCTGTCTTTCCCTTGACATTTCCAAGGGGCAGATACAGCAGCAATTTGAGAGCTTCATAGGAAGTGAGTCAGAACGAAGTCCTTCGCTATGATAAAGGCAGTGCAAGAGCAGAAGAGGGTGGTGTTGGAGGGACTCATCCCAAGGACAGGAATATGTTTAGGGGCATCATTGTGTGGCCAGGCGGATTATCCTGCCATCGTTCCTGCTGCACTCAGTCTGCTACTGGTGCCTACAAGTGCCTCAGAGCCACACCATTACCTTGTACCTTGAAAGTTAAAAAAAGGCTATGTATGGTGAGATGTTGTATTTTCATCTATCTTGGTTGCCTTTAATCTTCTCTTCAGTAGTTTCTTCTGATGGGAAATGGGAGTGGAAAGAGAACTGCAGTGGTCCTGTTATAAACATTCTCTTCCCATTGGTTTTAGAAACGACCAGGAAAAAGTGCTGGTATGTTTTTATGTGTTGGAATATCTTTATGTCAGTACAAACTGCCCATGAATGCAACTGGTGAACTAGAGCTGGTAGCTCTGAGGAGTTGGGAGTCAATCACCCTTTGGAGCTTGGCTGCAATTAGGGATATTCAGTAACCTCCTTCCTACTGATCTGTCCTTCCTGACACCGAGATGTTGCTCTTGCATTGCTACTTCTGGTGCAGTATTATTTTAGACAGAATTTTGCCAATTACTCTGAAAAGAAGGGCTTTTTGTGCAAAACAGGAAAGAGAAAAATAATTTTTGCATCTCAAAGGTGTATGTAGACTTGTGCTGGCACTGTGCTGAGGATGTGCACAGGCAGATGTGGCAGAGAAGAGAGTGCAGCGGCTGTCCTGGGATAGATGCATTTGTACTGGGAAATGTCTGTTCTGGTGCAGCACTGCTCAGAAGGCTTACACACAGTGCTCAGAGTATTGCACAGTGGCATTTCTCTCCCAGCAAAGACTGACAATATAGACACTGACAGACAAGAAGTGGCAACTCTGTGTGGCAGGTTGGAAAGCTACTCTCCCAGCTTTCTGCTGCATTCAGGGTGGACATTAACCCCCAAAAGTTCATCAGGGCAGTGCATTTGCCTTGGTTCAGTATAAAGTCTGGCACCTGAACTGACAGCCCGCATCACAGACGGTGTAAGCTAAGCTTCCAGACATGCACTTACCATGTCTCTAACGGCGAATAGCTCCTAAGATCTCCTATTTATCCTGTGGCTCATGCCGGTCAGGTCAGGTCTGGAGTGTATTCAGGTCAGGCCACAGGGCACGTTCAGATCCTCTGATTTAAATCTGCACAGTTTCACAGGTTGCACATCACATTCCAAACAGCTGCTAATTGCTTCAGCTTTTTGGAAGCAGGTAAATCCCCCAAGAGCCTGTAGGTTTAAACAAATTACCCTTAAAAATTAACATAAGAAGAGAAAAGCTCTATTAAATGCCATATGCTTTTTTAACTTGAATGCTACTCTTTTAAAAATAATAGACCCTGAAATGAATCATCAAAGGAAAGACACATCAATTGCAGGAAACTTTAATAAGCTGTTCTGTGTATTAAAATGAATCTCAAACTCAATATTACACTGTGAAATCAAGCACTCGCAGTCCCTGTGTTCCTGAAAATCTGCTGTGACTCTGAGGCCAAAACCAAATTTGCTTCTTTCTCTGATTAATGCATAGAAAGTGCAGCCCCAGGTTTGCACAGTCACTCAGCAGTAAACACTGTCCCTTTGTTCCCAGATAGTCCCTTCCAGTAGCAAAGCTGGACAAACAGGCAGGTCCTGGTCACCAGCAGCCTCCTGCCTGACATGTAAGCAGCCTGACCCGGACTGAGGTTGGTGAAACCACGGCTGGCCCCGCAAGGACAGCTTTTTAGTCACCAAGAGCAGGGGTGGCTGAGAGACAGAGGCGAAGTGCAAGCTCCAGGCAGATGTCAGGAAGCACCTGGGAGGGTGGCTGTCGGGAAGGACCTGCCAGCAGCAACCATTGTGCTGCCACACTCGACTGCCACAAGAAACTGGGCAGCTGGCTGTGCTGAGCATGATGGGAGAGCCGGCACCTTCAGGGGAATCAGCTGGAGGAGAGAGGAAAAGGCCTCCCTCCCTATTTTCCTACCATTTCTATGTAAAAATCTTGCTTCCACATCTGGCAGAGTTTCCAATGGAGCAGTCATTCCCCAGTCCCACGGAACCTGTGGCCATGAAGGGCTGAGAGGAGGCATGGGCCAAGTGCCTGGGCAGGGGAGGGTGTGAAATGAGGTGGCTATGTGTATCCCTCATGTAAGCTAAAACTGTGATTAACTGACACAATGCAATATAGTTGGTTTTCATTGGAGAAACAACTGGAAGTTGTTCAGGCTTTTTCATTAGGACCCCTTACTTTTAAAGATTGTAGCTGTGCATTGAATGCTCCTCCAGGCAGCTCCTCGGTCCAAGAAGGACCTTTCACCTTGGGTTCTCTCTTCACTTCTTCCACAGGCTCCAGGTATTGTTTAACGTCCAATGTAAATGCTTTGCTCCTTCTGGATGCAACCCCTATCTGAAAGTCCCTGCTGATCTCCATTTGCTTCCCAGTTGCTCTACTCTCTCCCACAGCACCCAGGGCCACAGTGGAGCCTGATGTCCCTGGGGAGGCCTCTTTGCTAGTGGCCTCCCTGCACCGTGCGTGGACCAGGATGTTGGCAGGGTCACAACTGACAGGTTACCCTTGGTGACTCTTGGCTGCTGGCAGTTGGATTAGAGCATTTCTGCTCCTCTACCTCTCCCGTGCCTCTACTTGCTCTGTTCCCACCCATCCTCGCCCCATGCTGGCACCTTCTCCCTTTTTGCCTGCTCCTCTGATCCTCTGATGGTTTCTTTGCCTCTTTAAATGTCTCTCCTTTTTTTTTTTTGCCTTTTGCCAATGTGCACAGACCCTGCCATAGCATGGGGATCATTTGATTCTCCACGACCTTGCTGTAGCCATGGTGGGGAGTATCTCCCCCAGCCAGGGCAGTGTGCTGGGAGCGTGTGGAGCCAAGAGCACCACACTGAGTGGCTACCTGGAGGCACTGTGCTTTCCTTGCAGAGACACTTTCTCCTGAGCATCTTCACTTTGTTTCTCCCCTCTGTTTCTGTACAAAATTCAGCAGGCAGCATCCTGGCAGGCTTGCTCATGGCAGCACCTTGCCCTTGCACAGGAGTTCAGGGGAGGAGTGATGGCCTCTCCCAGCGCATGCTGACGCACGGACACTGGGGCTACTCCCTCTACACTCCCCTGTTAGCCAGAGGAAATCCCTTCTCAGCTGCATGTACTCAGGGCTGCTCTTTAATGTCAGGCTCTGGCCCCTGGCCAGGAGGGGTGAGTGGCATGGTGGATGGCATTTCTACCTCCTCGATATGGCCATGCAGCCTGGTGGGGCGTTGCTGTGAGCAGGACCCCCTATTCCACTGTGTCCCTGCATTGCTGTTGCACCATAAATTTTTGGAGGGTGGGCTGGGGTCTGTAGCAGGAGGGAAAAGCCCTCTGTTTCTCCAAGCAGTGACCCTGCATTGATGGGGAAAGTCACTGCAAAGGATGCTTCACATCTTGCATGGTGACTCCCCCTCAAGCAGAGCAGAGTCTTTTAGGGTGAGTACCCACCAAAGCAGTTATTTTGGCAGCCAAATCTGCCCACTGTCTCTCTGGGAAAGGGGAGGGCAGGCACCAAACCTATTCTCTGCCTTCTTGCTGTTGAAAAAGGCCATGCATAATTTATTCTACCTCAGTGCATGCTGATTCAGTTACGAGCAGAGCTGGCAGGGACAGTGCCAGTCTGTTAGGAGCTAGCTACAGGTCCCTGAGCCCCTGAAGGTTAGGAAAGGGCAGGGCTGTTCTGCTCCCATCTCTCCCTCCTGCTTGCAACGGTTGCCATGTGGTCTGCAGCTCACAGCCTTTCCTGATGGGATAATCTGTTGCTAAACCCTGCGAGTACCAGATGGAGTTCAGGCCTGTTTGTTCTCTGTATTAATAACCCAGAATGTGGTTCATTTCTCTTCCTTAGGCATTGTGGTGGGGTTTAGTTGTTGGGGTTTTTTAAAAAAAAATAAATGTGGTCAGATGGTGATGTGAACACGCTCTTCTGAGATCCCTGTGGAGTTAGCCCTGTGCATATTTGATCATCCTCAGCTTGCAAGACAGCTTGCAGAGTCCAAGGTTTGAAAGCAGAGTTACCATCTGAGCCAGCACAATGGCCAAAAGTTATTTTTCAGATGGGAAGGCTGCAGCCCTCAGCTCTGCTCTGCAAATGTGAAACCCTGTAAAAGCCATTCCTTCCAGATGCTCGCTGCTGACATCCCGCTGCTAGAAACACCTGCTCAAAATTAAGCAAGAGCTTTGCTTAAGCTGGAATTTAAGCACATGCTTATGTTCTTTGTTGGCCTGGGGTCCACCACTGCACCAGACCTCCAGGAGGAAGCAGCAGTGAGCCAACACTCTTGGAAGGAAAGGGGTGGCTCCTTCCCCAGTCTAAAGGGATGAGGTGTGGGGTAGTGTAGGGGGAAAAGGTCAACGCTTTGATTCTTCTTCTGACTGAGATCAGAAAGATGATGGGGTGAAGCTCACTCTGGCTGGAGTGGAAGTCTGGGTCACTGGAGGGTTTTGTTGGTGTTTGGTGATATTGGTGTCTAACCACCCAAGTCTTGGCAGCCCTCTCCTTCCCTCCTGACCTGACTGCACAAATACCTAGCACCTCCCAGGGTTATGAGGTGACTACAACAACCCAGTACAGCACCAAGGCTTGTTACTGCGTTGAGCTGAGGACTGGACAGAACCTACCAGAGGTTCTCAGGGTCTCCCTGCACAGTGCAGGACCTGGCCCACAGCATTCCCAGCAAATTTTGCTATCAGTGTTAGAGAAGTCCGCCTTCTAGCTACACTTTGAAGGTGTGTTCATGCTTGGTTTGGTTTTATGAGCAGTAGCTGTTGTGTTTGTTTTTGCTGTGGGGTTTTCATGTTGAAGAAGGGTTTTCCAGCTTTGACTCAGGAGGTGTCTGTGCTGCAGCCAGAGAGATGGGCACCCGCTGCCAAGCCCCACAGGTGTTGAGGACAGCTGGGGCACTCAGTGAGCACTGCCTGGTCCCCATGCAGCCCTGGTGAAGGAACTGCCATGCAGCAACCTGAAACTGCATTAGCAAAATCATCTTCTCCAGTCGGGGGTTTATGCTCCTGGTGCCGCTGCCTGAGCCTGCTGCCAGGAGCAGATGCTTTTGGGGAGCAGCTCTGCAAAGACACCCCAGGCCCTTTCCACTCCACAGCTGCCCATGGTGGGAGGTCTTACTTGCACTGAGGACTCTGTTTTTGAGTCAAAATGCCGCAAAAGCTGGGCCAGAGACTGTGCTTAGCCTTACCTCTGTGAGGCTCAGCCATCGCTCCTTCATCCCTCCTGTGAGGTGTCTCCAGCTCTCTGTCAGGGAACCAGGCTTGTCTCTGCTGTGTGGCAATGCTGGGTGGGTATGAGTGCCTTGGCCAAATTCTGCCCATGAAGGGTGACCTTGGGGGTCAGAGGCAAACCTGGAGCTGAGCAGGCATCTGGCTCTGTGTAGCCTGGTCCAGCACTACTGCCTGTAGCCCAAACCTGCTCCTCTCCCTACCACCACCCCTCTCTGTGCCGGTGGGACTAGAGAAGGAAGGAGCAGGGAAGGTTCCCCTGTGCCTTATGGCCTCCAGAAAAGTAGTGTTCTTTTTTTGTCAGCAAAGCCAACAAGCCTCCAGCTGGGCATTAACAGCTACACCACAGCTCTCAGGGCTTTGATGTCCAGCCTAGAGAGGCATGAGGCATAAGGAGTTTGCAGCCAAGTGCAGGTGTGCAACAAATTTGGTTACTCCATGAGCCACAACACTCAGTTTTGTCCACTGAGATCTAAGAAGTGGGAATAAATCAGTCCCTTTCCTTGTCACCATTAACTTGAAGTGGTGGAGGTTAATTAATTATTTGCATTAGTTCCTAAAAAATACTTGATAAAACAGACCACTGTGCCTCAGCACTTTCCTCAGCAGAATCTGTCTGCAGGAGTGAAGGACCCCAGAGCAAGTGGGGGCTCTGTGCCTCCTGTAGCCCCTCAATTTAGCAGCTGGCTTGCCCAGCCTGAGCAGGGGGAGCTGCTGCAAAATCAAGCTTCCTCCTCCCCAGAATCAGTTTTTACCTTGACCTGCTGCTGCTCTGGGGTGAAGCATCCCTGGTGCAGAAGGTGATGGCCAGGAGAGGCAGTGGGCCAGGCTGAGTCTGAGCCACCCTTCAGCCGCGGCCGTCGATTCCCGTTGCAGGTTCAGTGGAGAGCCTGTCTCACACCACCTCGTCCCCGCAGCCATCGCCAGCCGCCTCCACCCACGCCTCCCGCATCGCCGATCCCTCCTTCTCAGTCGACCACACTGCTGCTGACGCCTCTGCTGCGGAGGAGACCCCCAGCGAGTCAGAGTCGGTCTTCCTCCCCGACTACCTCTTCCTCTCCAACTGCGAGTCAGGAAAGCTCAGCCACAACAGGTAGGTCTGGGGTCTGCCAAAGGCATTGGTCCCGTGCCACTCTCTGTCTGATCAGGGATGCCCAGGAAAACTGAGGCAAACTGGTCCTTGAGCCCTGCCACTCAGGGTGGGCTCCCAAGCACAACAGAGGACCTTCAGCCTCATCAGATTTACAGGTGGCTTTTCGAAACACAGATTAGTGGTCAAGCATTGTATGCTGGTCCTGTCCCTTTCCAGGGTGGGTGACTGGGTACCTCGCATATGGCAACCTTCCAAATGTCCTTTCTGCCTACTGCTGCCCATGGTGCTCTACAAAGTGCCCCAGCTCAGGGGGGACCTTGCACAGCCACAGGGAAAGGACAGATTTTGTCCCAGACTGTAGGGTGGTTTCGTTTGTTTTGCTGTGAGTTTGCTGAGTTGCAACCAGATGAAAAGGGAAGCATGGGTTCTGACCTCTGTCTCTGTGCAGGTGTGACAGCTGGTCGAATTCAGACAGATCTCTGGAGCAGACCTCATCAGATGATGTTTTTGTCGACTCCTTGCAGTCCCAGCCCTCCTTGTACTTTGTGCAGCTGTCCAGTGCTGGCACTGTGCACCAGGATGGGGCCCCACTGGCAAATCCCAGCACCGTGTCCAGGAACACAGACATTAGTGGATCACCTAGTGACTTTTCCTCCTCTTCTCCACTGCTGGGGGCACCACTGACACCAACCTTTCAGATTGACAAGAGCCAAAACACGCTGCCATACGGTGTAACCCAGCTGGACATCCTGTCCAACACACCTCCGCCGCGGCCACCCAAACCAACCCACTTGTCAGACAGAAGAGGGGATGAGGTGGGTTGTGGGGCTTTCCAGAACGGGCATGCAGGCATCAGCCGGGCTCAGATCACTCTGGTGCCCAGGAGGATCTCCCTGTCCAGCTTGGACAACGTGAGGAACTGGAAAGGTGAGTGCATTTCTGAGAGCAAACAAAGCAGGACCGGTGTGAGGGATGGAGCTGCCCACCTTCAGCTGTGCCTCCCCATCCTCCTCCCTGCAAAATCATACACCACCCAATGCAACCTGGAATGCTTGTTTCAAATTAGGTACAAAGAGGATTCAGACCTGTCCTTCACATTCTGCTCTGCACTGTGAAAGGCCCTTGGTGTGTACACACAGGCAGCAGTTTGACTGTGATCTCTTCAGGGTACCTCATCACTTCCTAGTTTTCCATGCCCCTTCCCTCTCCAAAAAAAAAAAAAAGCAGTAGAGAAAAAGGAAAAGGCAGCCGTTGAATCAGGCACAGCCAAACTGTCTCTTTAAGCAGGTGAAAATGTGGGCTTGCACCCAGGAATTGCCTTTGTAGCTGTGGTGCTTGGCTACAGCCAGAGCTTTCCATAGCAGCAGCATGTCTTTTCACAGCTTAGAGTAAAAAATGGGAAGCCAGGAAGGCACTGGGGATGGGATGTAATCCCAGCTGAACTCTGTGTCCTTGAGTACATCCCACTCTGTCCTTGCATTTCTGTCAGGGCAGCCTGAAAACCCGCTGCAGAGCCAGGCTCTGCTGCAAAGTGAGTTCTGCTCTGAGCTGAGGAGACTCTTCCACATGTCCCTGACACACCATCATTGCAAACAAAAATGACAGTCAAAACCCGAGAACACAGAGATGCCAAAAGCCAGCGTATGCAGAATGAGCAAGTTTGCTTTTGTGGAGCCACAGAACAGATGGAGGAATAGCTGACTGAAAGCCATCAAGTATTTTGCAGTGTTTTGTCATTTTTGAAGAGGAAGAAAATGTAGGGTTTTAAGGACAAGCATGAATGACCAACCGATGTTTAGGGTTTGTTAGATCTTGCTCTCAAAGCTTGGAAGCTAAAGCAAGGAGTCCTCTGCCCAGCCTGTTTACTAGTGTACAAACAATTCTTGGAAGGTTTCTGGAGAAACACCCACAGTGGAATTGATAGTTCTTAATTACTGGTTACCTTTGGTGGCTCCCTGAAAGGTGCTGCTCTTGCTTCCACACGTGTGCCGCTCCGCCGGCGCCAGCCTGCTTGAGACAGTTACTGCTCCTCCAACACCATTTATGCCAAAGTGTTTTTAAGGGGATTAAGTGGCCAAATGTCATGTTCTGCTACCGTGCTGCAAGGTTACCTCTCTGCCTGACAGGGGGCAGCAATGAATTAATAAGTGCTGCTATTTTTTCTTACCCTAAGTGCAGACGAAGCTGTTTGAAAGGTTAAAACTCTGAATTAGAATGTGTTTAACAAGACAGATCAGAAAAAGAAACAGGGCAAAAGCAGCTGTTCCTCACCAGCTCCCAGAGTGGGCCCACTCCAGTTATTTACTTATAATTTTGGGCCCTTGGCAACTTGTAAAAACTGAAGGGATGTAATTAACCCAGCGCCAAGGCAGCGTGTGCTGGCTGCAGTGCCATGAAGGGAATGAGCTGTACATGTGTAAGGCACCTGTGTCCTGGCAGCTGCCGGAGCGTTGTGCCTGCATGTCTTTTTTGCCAAAATAATAAATAAATGTGGCTGTCCCAGGCCAGTGACTGTCCACCTGAGGGTGTATCTGCACTAACAGCAGTGCTTTGTTCTTGTTTAGCACTTTTGCTTTTATGCTGCTACTGCCACAAAGACCCCCAGTCACAGTGTGGCATTGACGTCTCCACCATGGGAGCAGGAGCTGGATTAACATGGTTGAGGGGTTTTAAGGCATTCCCACAGAAAAGCCATTTTCTGCACAGGAAATCACTTCCCAGAGAAGGATCACAGTTCTAAGCATCTCCCACTGCTGATCTTCTGTGCACCAAATGCTGGGTTTCAGATTTTTTGCCTTTTGTGTCAAAAATAAAATTGACCTACACCCAGACAAAGGCAGCCTGCTCAAGGGGACACTGGGACCATGACTTTTTCTCTGGCTGTTTGTTCCCCATCAGCTTGAGACACTTGTGCCACATCAGCATTTCTGAGTGACAAAGAGATTTCTCTTCTACCATTAAGTTCCCCCATGCTCCCCCTGTACAATAACACGTGCTTCTCCAGTAGCTTACGTACCAGGCTCCCAAATAACTTTCCAAACAGTAATGAACTAATATTCCCTAGAGTCCCTTTCATGTAATTTCCCTACTTTGGCAGATGGGAACACAGAGTAGGACTAGAGCAGGAGTCAGGTTTAAATTTCTCCTTGGGTGCTTGCTCACCACACCAGTCTTTCTCCCAGCTGCCTGTGCTACAGGAAGCATAAGTCACAGCTGGATTATATATGAAGATGTTCCTTGGTTTCATCACACTTAAAATAGATATAATCACTCTTGAAATGCTACTAAGTATGTTCTGGTCTTGAGTGTCATTGGATTTCTTCATTTGGGAAAAATACTAGGAGCTTTATTAAGATCTAATTATTTTAGAGCCATATGCTTTACTCCAGAATTATCTCCATGAGGTTGCACTGCCTTATCACATTTTTAATCACTTTTTTTTCCCTTACAGCAGACATGGAAGGCAGTTCCTTAAGAAGTAGGGATAAGAGGCTTAGCTTGAATTTGGTAAGTACTCTGCTTGCATATATTTAAAACACTGGCACATGACAAACTTCAGAAAGCAAATAATTTCACATCCTGACATTCAATCATTCCTCTCCTGTGTTCAGCAGAAGAATTAAAAAATGGAAGAAGCAATTGACTTTGGGCAAGGTCTGTGCTACTTCTTTGCAGCTGCAGGCAGCCTTTGAGAGAGGAGGGAAGGGGAGACCACAGCACTGACCAGTTTTTAAAGCAGATGAAGCTAGGTCTGCTGTGAAAAGGGATATCAGTAGCTTCAAGAATTAAACTGTTGACCAACAGCACCTGAGAAAACCACTTATCTCTTGAAAAAAGGGTCTAAAGAAGTCTATCACTTCATGATTCTGAGGGAGATCTCCACTTGAGGACATAGGAAAGCCTCTGCTCTCAAAGCCGCTGTGATTCAAGGCTCTGTCAGTCCAAAGCTTCCTGACTCAGCCTTTGACAGACACGGTTATATATACCACCATCACACATCACAGAGCTAGTCTTCTGCCTGGCACTGGATACTGTCTTCTGTGTGGAGATCCTTTGCTGCTTGCATGTAAGCTGTGGTGGTGGGCAACTTAAATATTCCTCCCCTTTGAAAGCTTACAAGGTTTGAAAACCATCCCTCTTACCACTTGGCCACAACTAACCTACATGAAATTAATTTCTAGTGTTTATTCTAAGCTATCAGAAGCAACTTGTAGGTCTGTGTGTCTGCTCTCTCAGCTTCCACATTTACAAAGATCTAGTTCATCAGATGGTCTCCTTTTAGATGGTTTTTTTTTTCTATGAAGGCACCTCATTCATTTTATAGGTCAGAATTACTGCTGGGAGAGGCAAGTGCAGCCTCACTAAAGTTGGAGGATTTAACCTACTTAAGTCACCGATAAGTTTGGTCCTAGTTTCCAGCAGTGACTCGCTAACAAAGCTGGAGTGTGCATCTGAACCCATGTGTTTGCCCCATGACTTTCCAGCTTGCACCTCTCAAGACAGGTCACATCAGGACTCTCTGGGCCTGGGGCTCAGCTCAGGCCTGTTTCCAGCTCACAGGACCCCCCAGCTTGCAGGGGGTTAGCTATTAATTTATCAACCCGTTTCTCTGTCTTTTTCTCCCTTTGCTCCTGAAGCCCTGCCGGTTCTCCCCGCTCTACTCCACCGCTTCTGACAGCACGGAGGACAGCTACGTGCCCATGCGGCCCAGCACCTCTCCCTCCGCACCCGGCTCCGACTGTTCACCTGACGGCTACATCCCCATGAGCCCTGGCTCAGCCACATTCACCTTCCCTGTCGTCAGCACTGAAAAACTCACCAGCCCATTGCCTGAGCTTCCCTCGGACCTGGAGCCCCCTCCCGTGAACAGAGACCTCAAGCCTCGTAGGAAATGTAAGCCTGGACTTAGGTGCAGTTGGCAGCCAGGGAGTCCTGATTGCAGGGACGCGGGTGACCTCCTTTCCTAGTGGCCTTGGCATGTTTTAAAGCACTTCCCACTCTAGAAGAGGGATTGAATTGCTCCGTGTGTGTACAGCTTACAGCACTGTAACACAGGGTGTGTCTGCAGGGTCATTTCTGAGCAGAGGAAGAGTGTCCATGCCTACTTTTGCAGTCAGACTGGGTGGCACCATCAGCATGGTGGGTGTCTTCAGATCCACCCTGACTGCAAACAACCAAATTAACTTAGCCCAGGAGAGGCAGCAGACTAAACCCTGCAGCTCTGAAGCACGTCGGCTGCCTCTCAGCCTCACCAGCTCCCTGACCTTCCAGGAATGGGACAGTCAAGCACTCAAATACTCAAACTCAATGTGTGGGCTGTTGGTTAAACCTTTGTTGGGTAGACACAGCAGCTGTCTTGGTTTAATTAGGAATTTCCTGCAGATGCTTTTCCTGATGGTAATTTTCCACTCCTGCTTTTCATGGCATCTCCATAATCTACGTTGCACTTCCAGAGGATGTACTGGGGACAAAATTCAGCCTTGCAGTGCAGAAATTGCCTAAACCTAGCCTACATTAAATCTCTCTGGGCTGCAGAGCCACAGGGCTACTCAGAAATTGGTTCAGGAGATGCTACTGTGAAGTGGAGACAGAAATTTAGGCCATTGCCAGGAAACAAAACGACCTCCGGTCATTTCTTTGAGGGTTTTGAGAAAGGAGTAGAAAATGCACATTGAGTGATGAGAGGAATCATCTTGATGCCCACGTGCAGGACCATTTTGTTTAGAACAGAGCCCAAAACCTGTTTAGACCTGTAGGCTGAGCTGGCCTCACCTTGAAGGCAGCATGTGCAGAGCAGATTTGAAGCAAGCACATGGACCTCGTGGGGCATTCGCTCTCCTTATGCCTGTTGGAGTTATTCAGGTATTTCAGGGTAAATGAAGGACTTAGCTTTCCAGTGCTGACTGAAGTGGTCATTTGTTACTGATTTATGTCCTGGTTATATCAGTTACATTCGTTTGTACTCTGTTCGGTTTTTGCTGTTAATACAAAACTGCATTTTTCTGAGCCAGTCTGTACCTTTCATTAGCTCTGCTACTGGAAATGTAGTTCCTTTTGTATGTACTTGCAGCACGGCCACCTCCCCTGGACTTGAGGAACCTCTCCACAATCCGGGAGCATGCTGCTGTGACCAGGATGTGGACTGTGCCTTAGTAAGTCAACAAGAAACCCACCGTTCTTTGAAGCATTAACACTGTGGAATGGAGTTAAAAATAACTTATCACATCCCACAAGAAACAGTTTCCTGGCAAAGTCCACAAACAAAAATTCCCCAGGGTTCCTTCCAGCATCCCCCAGGCTTTTGCTGTCTCTGAAAAGCAAGGTTCCCTTTCATGATAGGCAGCTCCAGTGCATTCAGCATCACACAGTGATGTTTAGTCTGTTTTGAAGGTTCCCTTTGGAAAGGCTGGTGCCAGTCTGCACTCTGGCATGGCTGCTGCAATGGCTAAAAGCTTTGCATGCCTTAATTACTTTTTTCAAAGTGATGGAGCCATTTTTGTTCCTGAAAATTAATATAGCAAAGCGGAACCAGATAAAGATCTGCCTGACGTGTAGCCTGGGTGTAGATTTCTGCACCACCACACAGCAATTCAGACATGATCTGTTGGTGTGACCTTTTGTCACTGGAAACTAGATGTGGCGTAAAACAAATGCTTTTGGTCCCAAAGCCCAGGTAGTATGAACAGATGATACAGCTGGGCTCCAAGGGCAGTGAAAACTCATCTTTAGGGAACTTGTGAGCAGGGAAGGACTGCAGCCTGCTGGCTGGGGGAGTATTGGTGCTACAGGGAAAGGATGGCCAGAGAGACAGCTGTGCTCATGTGCAAACAAATGCCAGCAATTCCCACCAACCTCCTCTGCACAGGCAATGTGGTTTTTCCTTAGTGCGACTGCCAGATGGGCATTTCCACTCCCCTGCCTCAGGTAGTCATTTGGAGGGCAAAAGGGATACAAGATGGGCAGTTCCTCAATTGTAGACCCCTCTCTCAGATGCACACTCCAAAGCTGGTTCGGCCCTGCCTGTTAGGGAAAGCCAGTAGCCTGCCTCCCGAGCATCCCTGCCAGAGCACTGTGGTTAATTAGTACTGACACAGTGCAGAGTCCTGAAGGACAACGAGCTCGGAGAGAGTGTGCATGTTTTACATTAACAAAACTAAAAGAGAAGTCTGCCCGGAACTAATAAAGCAGAAGGAATGATACTGTTCATGCTGCACAAAGTGGCCATCTAATTTCCTAATAACTAACCCATTGTGCTAGCCTGCAATAATTTACTTACGACCAGCCTCTGACAGTTATATTAGTGGAAGAGATTTCCTTGTACAAGGGATGAGTTGCAGTTATCTCCATAACACAGACAGCACGTGTTTACTCTGTGTTCAAAGCCAGACAAGTTCCTCTGCATGCACCTCCAGTAGCCAGTTCATTCACATCAATCTCCAAAATGGGGATACCCAGACAACTAACTGCCCCATCGGCACATATTACAGAGACCTCTGTGCTCCTTGTTGAAGAATTGCTCCAATGTTTGATGTTTTCGGTCATACCAGAGGTGGTAAACTTTCGTAAATCCATGGAAAAAGAATCAACAAAACCACTCATGGCAATATAGCACACTTTTTCTAGAACTAAGGAGTGGTTTTTGACATCCTCTCCATAAAGGCTGCAGCGTTAGTGTGAGTTTATTCACCATATGGACTGTGTCAGCCTTTGGCTTCATTTCAGAGCATCTGTAAGATGCTTCCTTAACCTCTCCTGTGTTTTTCTTCATAGCAATCGAATGAGCTTTATCTCACCAGAAAGAGACGGTATTAATTCAGCAAGAATATTTGCCAATTCAGTTTCCGGAGAAGAGGAAGAAAGTTACATTCATATGGTAATCTTCATTTTCACACAGCCATCCTTTGCTTTATTCTGCTCTGTCACATTGATGGAGAATGCAGAAGTTTGTTTTCTAAGAAAAAATGTTGAGGAGGTTTGTCCTTTGCCTTCTGTTTTTTTAAAAAAATGATGAAACGGTTTTAAACCAAAGACACTGGGACCAATTTACAGAGAGATAAGGGAAGCCCTTCTTCTGCTCTGCAGAACTCAGCTGTTCACCCACGAATGTTGCTGAGCAGTTCCAAGAGATCACAGGGATCAGCCATATTTACATGAGAACTCATTAATGCAAAGGAAAATTAAATCTTTTCACCTTTTAGAAGTGTGCCCTGCAAAATCTCCTAGGAAATGACAGAAAGCCGTTAGTGCACTTCCTAAGGAAACACACCAAATATTGTGCAGAAACAGAACTCCCATTAAAGTCTCTTATTGCTTCTGCTTTGGCTGGTGGCACTAACCCCACTTCCCATCCCATGAAAGAAGAACATCTGGCTTTGTGGCTTCCTTTTCTTCATTCACTCGTTAGCCATATCTTGCAAAAGACCAGAATCTCATTTTCCTCTGAATTTTAGGTGGAAATGGATCTCAAATTCCTTGATCTGAGCTAGTGTCTGTAGATTTTGGTCCATAGCCAAAGCCATTCTAAAGGCAATGGCTTTAGAAATCTACTGCAAAACTGACCACAGTCTCAGTGAACCATAGTCTCAGATTTTAACCCATACCTCTACCAGATCAAAGTCTGCTCTGGAGGGCAGTTCCATTTGTAACTACTTGATTTTTCTAGTCAAGTAAAACCTTCCCTACATTTTTGGTCATCTGTGATCTTCCTGACATTCATTTTTAGCTGCTTGATTTAAACAGAATTCTCACCATTTCTTCAGATTCATAGAAACAATGATGGTTAAGAGGGCAGCCCTACAGGTCTGAGCCTTCTGAGGGCTTGGGTTGAGAAGCTGGGTGAAAGTCATTCCTGATCACATTGAATGAAAATCAGCCTGGTTTGCTTGTTTTGCCATAATTACCAGGAGAATAAGGTTCTCATAGTTTCTTTATGCCATCCCACAATTAATCAGCATTATGCTATGGGTCGTCACCAAACACACCCTTGGCAGAGAAAACTGCGTGGAAGCTGACCCTCCTCACTCACATCCTGCCAGATGA
The DNA here is from genome assembly GCA_013400835.1 of Zapornia atra. Classification (NCBI taxonomy): domain Eukaryota; kingdom Metazoa; phylum Chordata; class Aves; order Gruiformes; family Rallidae; genus Zapornia; species Zapornia atra. Next base: position 60,476 of record VZTU01035057.1, read on the forward strand.
GTCTCCCCCCTCACAGTTGCTGTCCTGCTTTCCTTTTAGGATCATGTTTTAAGAGCATTAAAAGTTTCTCTTCTTTCCCAACAGGAACACAGACAGGCAACATCTCCATATAGTGGTGCTTTTCCATGGACAAGGAAATCTAACCTTGATTACTTAGCGTTGGATTTTAACTCTGCTTCCCCATCCCCTGTACAGAAGGTATGAGTCATCTGAAAAACCCCACAGCCTCCTATCTTTTTGTCTGCTGGGAGAAAACCAGGACCAAAAGTTACACTCTGCTAGGTTCCCTAAGTACCATGGTGAAGCCTGACATGTTTCCAGCAGACTGCATTTGTGGCAGGCTCAAGATTAGTATAATCCAGGCACTGTTAGGGTGATGACAAGGTGCCCTTAGCGTGACTCACAGGGGTGCCATTAACACGAGGTCGAGAGAGGGCACAAGGCTGTGTTGGGATGTGCAGACTTGGGGGCAAATTTGTTGGTGCTTGCAGGTTCTCTGCATGCTCTTTCATCAAGTTTTCACAAACCCTTTCCTGATAGTTTTTCCCCAAATCTCTTTCCAGTACCAAGTTTCCAGCCCGTGATAAATTCACAGGGTAAAACCATACCATCTCTTGTAACATGGCAAAATGTGCATCTTTATTCCTGCATTGCCAAAAGCATTTCAATTTCCTTAGCAATGCTGAGAAAATACATTCCTTGCTCCCAATAGCTTATAACCTGCCCAGGTGGTGGGTGGTTAAGTACCACTGCAAATCAATGACCTCTTGTTGGTTTGAGCCATTTTATGTCTGGTGTATCATCTTTGCCCATCAGCTAAGACTACTGGATGCAAAAGACTCAAGACTCCTAAGGTTTCTTATTTAAGCCCTCCCTGTAGTTAAAATGCAGTTAGGTTATCCCTGCAGCAGGATCACTCAGATGAGAAGAGAATGATTATCTGCATGGAAATAGCCAGAACAGCACGTTTCCCTCGCTTGCTGTGCTGGGCTGAGTGACAGGGTGACAGATGGATAATTATAGCTAAAGCAGGCTGTAAAGCAATGCTTTTGTCAGCGGATGTCACTGTGAGCTTCAAGGTGAAGTGAAGCAATCAAGGAACAAGGGAGAGGGAAAACAGAAAATCAAGCCAAGTTTCACTAGCATCCCTTGTCAACCCTAAAATTAATACGGGATTTTTTTTCCTCTCTCCCCCACAGAAACCTTTTCTCTCTGAGGAGCAGAGAGTGGACTATGTCCAGGTAGATGAACAGAAGACTCAGGCTTTACAGAACACTAAGCAGGAATGGACAGATGAGAGGCAATCGAAAGTCTAAAGGAAGAAGACTTGGGATCTGCAGGATTTTCTTTTTTGCACTGGAACCACAATGTTAATGAAGCAGCTATCACAGTAGAGTTCAAAGGCAGACAGTTCTAAGACACTTATGGTCTGTAGAGGAATGGCATTTTAATGGAAACCTTTGATTTCAGCTGAAAATAGTATGTTGAATGAATGAGTGGTTCACTGATGATTGAAGTGATGCATTACCCTTTTTACTGCCCTTACCAGTAAGCTACATGGTACCGTTTTCTGGCATGATTCTGCAATGAGCCATACACTTAATGTTAACAAATCCACTACATGTTGCATTAATCTAGTTAGTCCTGCCTTCTCCCTCTGTTGCATAATTCCTAGTTGCTAAAGCTATTTTTTGATATTCCTACAAATCCTGCGGGTGCTCAGAGTGCTTTTGTGGCAGTGGGCATCTGACAGGTCTTGGTGACTAATCAACTAAGGGCTAAAATACTGAAACAATAAAAATAACTTTTTGACTATATAGTGCTGAAGCAAAGAGAATTTTGGAAAATATTTTTCTCCTGGATTTAAAAGGTCTGACTCTGAGCTGATGCTCTCAGAAACTCAAAGCAGGACTATATACCGATGGGACTGGGACGAGTGGTCTTTGACCCTCTGGACGACGGTCATCGTGTTGAGCTTCTCCTCTCTGCTGTGGCTCATACTTGTCGCCTTTCTGTCTGATTCCTACTGATGTTTTCTCCCCTATCTTGAGGAGTGTCTTCGGCGTGGCATAGCACAGCTGCTCCTCTAGCAGGAGGCTGCGGGCACACAGCTCTTGGCTGGCCAAAAAATAGAAAGGGAAGCTGTGAGCCTGTTTCTGCAAGTCTTGGGAGAACTGGCAAAGGACCAAGAATGCTTTCATCTGAACTGCAGAAGAAATGCCATTGGAATTGCTGGTAGCAGTCGTCAAAACTGATTGTTTCACTAGACCCACCCCAAAAAAAAAAGAGAATTAGGAAGTGCAGCGTGCTCTGAGAGAGGCTAGCAGGCCTGCCAAAACAGAACAACAATGCGCCTACGCAGCGTGAGGACCTCTGGGTTCAGGAAGCTTGTCTACCTTGGGACTTGTTACAGGCACTATCTCAGGATCACATATGTGTATAGTTTATAACATATTTAACTTAAAAAGCTTGGCTGCAATCTTTATTTTAAGGTGGCTCACAGCCACTTGAACCGTGGAAGTATGTAGTCGTACCGCTGAGCCACCCACACTGGATTTGCTCTCGCAGGCTCTGCTCACGCTGCTAAGCCCCCGTAGCCACAGGAGGCCTGATCCTGCCAGCACGGACACACAGCCGGGACGCTTAACGAAAGGCTTCCTCTCTGGCAGTGCCAAGTCACTGGCCTCCCTTCACGTGCCTGTTGCTACCACATTGTATTACTGTAATCTCACATCCCAAAAATGCTGATTTACCAAACAGAGGTTGTAGAAATGCTACTGCAGAAACCACTGGCATTTCAAGGCTCCTACTTACCGTCCTCCGGGCACCCATCGTGCTTCAGCCATTTGGGCACTCCAGGAGGCTGAGAGACATGGCCAAGTCACGGGTCCTGCTGGGAGAGGCAGCGTAGCTAACAGAAACACCATTTTAATCCTACCTCAAGAGAGCTGAAGTGCTTGCAAGTCTCGCTGCTTCTTTAGAGCAAATGCAAAGCTGGGTATCTGTGGTGACCAGGCTCTTAGTGGCTTACCCTGTGGGAACAATATGGTTCACCAGCGCCTTTATTGACTCTGGGGCAAACTGGGCGCCCAGCCCTTCAGACATAAAGTGTCCTGGGCTAGAGCTGCTTGGAAAACCGGGGTTCATACTGCAGATAGCTGACCTGCTGTTTCCTCCTACTCTGCTCCTCCCCCCAAGCTCTAAAATGAGAATTAGTGTTCAAAACGGTTTTGAGAAGAATCCAGGCTTTTCCATATCAATCTTGTCTGTCTGGTGTGAAATTTAGTTTGCTGAATACCCAGTTGTTTTGTCCTAATACTGACTTAGGAGCGTGTGGAGCAACCGTGCCCTGGGTGTGGTGTTGCTACAAGGGAAGTGGGTTTGGGGAGAGGCGGTCGGTGCAGATCTGTGCCTCCACAGAGGCCTTTTAGAGAGGTAAGCAAGGAAGGGCCGCAGTTACAGGCCCACTTGCCTTTCTGCTCAGAACTGCCTTTCTTTCAAGGTGTATCAGTACTACGTGTCACTGAAAGCTTTTGGTGTGTGCTGCAGCGCTGACAGAATTAAAAGGCCAGCTAAGGCCTGCGACAGAGAACGTGGGGCAGGTGAAATCATGCTATGCTACTGCAGGTCCCAAATTGCAGAGCGATGGCATGGCAGCCTCCGATGCAGAGTGCTGCTCTGTTGGACCAGTGCTGCTCCTGTTGGACCAGTGTTTCTTTTCATGCCATCAGAAAATCTTCTGAAAGATATCACCTTAGTGGAGACAACTGACTGGCTTGTTGTTCTAGTTTATTGTAAAGACCAATTAAAAGTTGACAATCCTGGCTAACAGATCATTCAGAAGTTTAGACAGGAAAAAGCTCTTTTGGTATTTTTTTTTTCCCTAAAAGGATGTAAACATACAGGTTGGCGGGGACTGTCCTTAGATCAGAATGGCCCCTTTCAACTTCTGTGTGTCCCCTGCTTGCTCCCACCACTCTCTTATCTTGATCAAACACCACTCACTGGTTTCTAAACTTCAGTTTTTAACTAAGAGCTAAGCTTGGGGATTTATTCAGATTTTTCACTTAAGGACTGTTCTTACCTGCTGCTCCAGGGTCCACGCCATGTAGCACAACACACAAAGCAGGAGCAATTAAATAGACAAAAACAAGTTTTAAAAGCAGAAAGCAAAGCAGTCCTCCCCCAAGGCTCTTTTTTGTTTGGTTGGTTGTTTTGAGTCAAATTCCACTATACTCAATGAAGGTAAAGAGGAAGAGGATGGCGGGAGGATGGCAAAGGCCAAATCCACTGTGGCCACCCCATCCTTAAAGATTTTGTTGTAAACAAACAGCAGCCCCTGCAAGTCCCTGGTTAATTAAAGTCTCATCCTAAACACTGAGTCCTTGGCCAAAGAGAAAAGAAAAAGTGTGAAAGCATCTGAAAATCGAGTCAGCTTTTGACAATGTCACATCTGAAAACGTAGCCCAGGCCAAGAGCCTTCAGTGAGCTGCAGGGGCAGCCACGCACACTCCGGGTGGCATTGCTGTTTTGTGTCAGTATGTTATTTCTTTAGAAGTATCTTGAGAGCTGATGCAGAGAGCTGCTCTGCACCTACATGAGCACGGGGCGGGCAGTGCTGCCTTAGGGAACTCTGGTGGAGCTGGCACTGCCCGGTGGGGACTTGTAGTGCCTTCTCCAGCACCACTGGGGTTTCTCGTGCAAACGAGGGCAAGAGTCTTTGCTTCATTGGAAATGTTGCTCTGTGGAGCTGCCAGATGACATTCAGTTGCAGGACGATGTGGGAAACAAACGAGCTAAATGGTTTCAGTCCTGTGGTTATTGTGGGTTTTTATATATATATATATCTTGTTACCAGCCAGCGTCCCAGCAGCCAGGCACAGAGGGAGCTCATCAGAGGGGAGGTGGATCTCCTGAAATTGGCTGCAGCCACTGAATTCACAAACAGCCTGTGTCAAACACTCACTGGAAATACACCCTAAAGAATCACAGAGAAATCAGTCTGATCTGAGCTTCAGAGCCAGCAGGATTTCAGTCCTTGCTGGGAGTTACGCACATTCCCAAGGTCTTTTCTCAGTTTGGATTTAATACAGCCTTATTCTGCAGCCTTTGAGCACACATCTCTGCAAGGTGCAGAGGGCTCTGAGACTCGTTTGCTTCTTTGGACTAAACTGTGTTTTGTATTTGTAATTCCTTTATTGCAGGAGGCAGCATTAAATCCCTTACTGGCAGATAGGAACACTCTACCTGAGAAATGTCGACAGCCATTTATCTCGAGCCAGGTGCATTCAGCCAGCTCGCTTTTGCCAACGCTAGCGCCCGTTTTCTTCCTTTTCACTACTTACATCCTAGATGTCAATTTTGGAGGTCCATTCCTTGAAGTGATTCAGTGGTTTAGTAATTCAAAGACTACCAGATGCTGTGATGAGAATGAAGCACAGGGCAATGCCTTTCCTTTGTTCCCCCTATTCCACAAAAATTGCTCAGGTTTGTTTTTTTTTTTTTTAAAAAAAAAAAGCCACCAAAACAGCAGACTATTGCCATGTCAAAGCCAGAATGTTTTTTGTTCAAATAAAAAAAGAAACTTTGTCGTGTGCAAATGAAGCATTATAGAGTTTTGGGTTAGTTTTGGGGTTTTTTTTTGTATTTGTAAATCTGTGGGGAAGCATTAAAGAGTCATCTCTGTTCCGAAGGGGTAAGTCACTGATCGAGGGAAGGGGCTCGCCTTCCTGATGTTTCATCGTAATGTTTGTTGTAAATATTTGCACATTAAACTGTGTATCTCTTTTCTAATAAATTAATATAAAATGTAGCTGCGATCTTTAGTTATTCTCATGGGGAAAAGTTCCACATTTTCCATGTAATGCTTTTTCCACCTTTTTAATCTATCAGGCTCCTCGTTCACACAAATGATCTGGATGCAAATTCAGTCAAATCTGTGAGCAAATTTCATACACCTTCGTATCAGGAAGATCACTTGCAGGCCACTTGAGAAATGAAGAGTGATGACGTTGTGACCTGGGCTCGTGCCTGCATCCTCCTGGGGCAGGTTGCAGCCCCCAGCCCAGCTCCTGCTGCTGCAGTAGCCGAGGGGCAGGAAGGGACTGTACTTACTGACTGAAAACGTAGTCCACAAGCCCAAATTTGTTCAGCATATGCTCTGGGCTTGGATCCAAAGACTGGTTGTTATTTAACTTCATCCTTTGATTACTGTGTGCTGAGGAGCGTAGTTGCTGTTAACGTGATTTCCACATGCAGCGAGCTGGGGACGTGGGATCCTTCCAACGCGCGCGTCTTGGGGTTTTGAAGGTGAAAGGGGCCGTGGGAGCAGAGCTGAGTTGAGCCTACTGCTCACAGACGAGGTAGTTTGGGAAACAGTTTGTTTATTGCTTCAGGCAAGGGTCACTTTTGGATCCACGTGCTTTGTAATCCTGGCTGGATACTGGCTGTGGTGAATTGAGGGACCTGTAGTGCTTGGAGAGCCATCGATGGAAACTTGGCTGTACGACTCCAGAAGACAGACACGTGTGATTTAGATAAGCCTATGCCCGGGGGCTTGATACAAGGGAACTGCATGACATTTTGTGTGCTGTCTTACAGGGAGGGCAGGTCAGATAAATAAGAGGTCAGATAAAGCCTGACAGCCAGTTCACAGGCTGCTTCTATGTCCTCTCTCCAGCAGAGATGGGAATGGCCCTTTCTGCGGGGAGCGATCCCCATCAGTGACCTCCCTCTCCTGCACCAGACCCTCGGGGGGGAAGAAAGTGGCAGAGGTGGTTGGCACAGAGGGTCCAGGCACTCAGAGCATCCCTGTAGGCAGGGGCAGCCCAGCCCATGGGAGCTAACACCCTCTGAGCTTGCCATCAAGAGCCTGGGTTCCATGAGTAAATGGTGATGAAAGGAAGCAGTGTGAGGCTCCACAAAATTCAGGAAGCTTGCAGAGTTCTCACGCCTCTGTGCAAAGTGTTTGGGTGATTAGATAATGAGGGTGAAAACCTGATAGCAAGAAGTATGAGTGCTAGCACTGGGTGGAGGTAAGCCTCTCTAATCACATCCGCATTTTCAAACCACGTAAAACGCTTCCCAGAAGCAAGAAGCCGCTGAGCAGCCAGCCAGTCACCAAACCCAGCTCATCTGCACAGGCACAAAACACTATCCCCTCCACAAAGGCATGAATTCCCTATCACCCAGTGGCTTTTGCCTCTTTAACTCCTTTGGTTGAGCATGTAATTGCTTCTGTCTTTTGGTCTTTCTTGACCTGAGGAGCTCAGTAGAGCACTGCCTTAAAAATGGGCATTCCTCTGTAATCACATCCATGGGTGCCTCAACACAAGGACACAGGTCGTGGGCCACTGTGACGATACCTCGTTTCTCTCCAGCAGATCTCCAAGAGCTTTCTCAAAGGGACCTGTACTTTGTTTCTGATTTTTCACATGCACTGTGAGGGCCAGCATCTCCCCCAGGGCCAGTGGCGGCAGCAGAGATGACACCTGCATCTGCAGTCTTAGTCCTGCCCTTTCGCCAGCAGCCGGTGCAGGCTGCACGCTGACCTTCCAGCAGGTTTGGGGAGCTGCGTTCCCCTGTCAAACAGCACCTCAGGTTCCTCTTCCAGTTGATAGGGCAGAGGGACTTTGCTTGACTGGTCATACATATTTATAGGAGCGCACTGGGTGTCAGCAGCACCACATCCAGTGCTTAAACACAAAGGGTGCATCTGCAGAAGGCTCAGCACCTTCCTGCCTGGGAGCAGATCCCAGGCCCTGCGGTCACGCAGGAGCAAGCAGGCAGCCACCCAGCCTTTCACTCACTGTCCTGTTTTGTTCTGCTTCAGTGTTTGACTTTCCTTTCACATCTGACTTTGGCAGAAGCCTGTTGTTACACAGCCCTCATGTGCCCTGCTCGGACAGCTCAGGGATCTCAGAGTCAGCAGATTCATCACTGTGCAAGAGCCTGAAAAGCCCTTGCTCTGCTACTAAGCTCTCATAGAGGGCATTAAACCTTAATGCTGTCTGGGGGTGTTTTCCTTGCATGTGTTTGTGGTGGTTCTTGTTGCAGTCTGGTTTGCTTCCTCGCCCAGAGATGTTCGAGGCTTTATCTGAGGTCTCAGCACTTGGATGTGCCCCTGACCATGCCGTTCTCTAGAGACTCTGGGTCTTGGAACTGTGCTGTCACCTCTTATCCTGCTTCCCCTCTCACACAGCACAGACCTACTCTATGCTTCCTCACCAGGGAGAGCCAGCAGATCCCTGACGCTGCAGCAGCGGTTCTGCTGCCCACCCCGGGGAAGATGCTGCTCTGCCAGTGCCTCAGCTTTCTCTGGGAAGGCGCAGAGGGGTTGTGGTGCAACAGGATGATGGAAAAGGCAAAACATCACATGAAGGCAGCGCTGGCAGGTGTCTGTCTGCAGGTGTCTGCCAGCACTGGGGGAGATGCCAAAAGGCAAACATCACTTTTGCCTTTAGGTTTCCAGATCAAAGTTCAGAGCGAGATTTCACTGCGACCTTTTGTACAGCCTGAGAGACACAATTTCGCTACAGAGAGATGGAGGATTAAGGGGAGATAAAGGGATTGGTAAAATCTGAGGCCTCGGGAACTCTGTTTAGTATTAACATAGCTTTTGGGAAGCAGCCAGGCTTACCAGGCAAAGGCAGCCAAGGTTTCAGTCAGGAGTCTGAGTGGCTTTGGGCTCGTCCACCCCTGAGGTGTCCCGCTGAGATCCCCTCCACCACCCCTGCTCTCAGAGCCGCTGAGCTGGCCCCCCTCAACACTGAATTGCTCCAGGACGTGCCCAACCTGGGGCCAGTTATCAGTTATCTGGTGTGGGCAGATTTGCCCTCAGCCATGGGAGCAGGCGCCCTCCCTCCCTCACATCTTTCGGCCTATGAACTGTTTACTTTGAAGCCCTGAGCAAGCCCAACATACTGATGAAGCAAATGAAGCTCCCCAAAAGAGTTCAGGGGTCCCCAGTGGAAAATCTACCTGGCCTTTGGCATATGTTTTATCCGTGAAGATGAGGCGGTCGGCAGGGCAGTGGGCAGGCTCTTCATGGTTCAGAAATAAAAGATGTTGTTTTTAAAGAGTTGTTTGGGTTTTTTAAATAAAAAATGGGAGATTCATCAGTTCTTTGGTTTGACTTCCTCCACGGTTAGTCAGAAATCATCAGGAAATGCCACCGAAGGAAATCCGTCCTGTTCTGCCTGCTCAGCACGAGGAAAGTGTTCATGCAGGGGAGAGCGACGGGGGGCGGGGGTCCAGCCCTCTGCGGCCCGAGACGAGTGCTGCAGCGGGCAGCTCAAGAGCCAGCGTGCATGATGTGTAAAGGGAAAATGTCAGGGAGACAAAACAAGGGGGATTTCCACAGTGGCGCATCTGGAATCTGACTTTCACACAAAATGAAAACTGCTGATACCTCCAGAACTGTCAGTCATTTTCCCCCCACGTTTATACACACCACAAGAGCACCTTTTACCATCCCCTCACCACTTCAGACTTCGCTTCCCTCTGAACAGACGTTGCTTTTCTCTGCCTGTCAGATGATGCGTGTGGCTCATCAAACAGCTTCATTTCCACTGCAGACTTGCCTGTTGCCCTGTGCTCCTCTCACTGGTGACCATACCATCACTCCCTCCACAACCTGCAGCTGGGCTAGCTCAAAAAGTGTTTGAATGTTGTTACTTGCCCCCAGCCTCTCTGGATTAAGCTGGGAGGAAGGGATGTTTTGGTGTTATTCCATCAGGTATGATAACCTATACACTTGTGGCTGAAAAAACAGACATCTGAGCGAAAGCAACATTTTTTTCTATTTTCTGTCCTCCTAATGAGCTCTTGCCAACTCTGCTGCCCACAATTGTTCATTGAAAAAGTAGAGGGAGGAGGTGGGATGGCTGGTTTGTACTGGGAGGAGGTGAGGCAGAGATGCACAGGAGTTTGGAGCAAGAAGAGTGGCTGTATCCAGAAGGTTTGTTTCAATCCTGTAGAAGAGACACTGCATAGAAAAGGTTATGGTGAACTGAACAGCCCTATATTCCATTTTACAGGCTAGCTTAAAGTCTATGTGTTTTCTAGGAACAGATGTCCCCGTGCAGAGCAGCATGCCTGCATTGCCTTACTCTGCAGCAGCAAGTAAAATGTGCCAGGCAATGCAGCCAATTGTTCTTCATCGCTCTTCAGCTCTCCTGGGGAGGCAGATGTGGTCAGGCTCACCCTCTTTAGCATCCCAGAGAGCCCAACCTGTGCCAGCATATCCACACGCCAGTGTCAGGGGGATAAGGAAGTCACCTTTTTGAGCTGGTGTGTCGCAGCCCTGCAGATACCATTTGCAAAGGGCCTACGAGCTGGAAGAGGAGATGGCTGTGCATCACATCTCGTGGTTCTCGGGGTTGTTTTCCCTATGGGTGCCTTTCACAGAATCACAGGGTTGAAAAAGACCTTTGAGATCATCAAGTCCAACCATACCCATCCTCTACTAAACCATATCCCTGAGCACCTCATCTACCGGTCTTTTAAACACACCCAGGGTCGGTGACTGAACCCCCTCCCTGGGCAGCCTGTTCCAATGCCCATCAGCCCTTTCAGTGAAGAACTTTTTCCTAGTGTCTAATCTGACCCTGCCCTGGCACAGCTTGAGCTCATTCCCCTCATCCCATCACCTGTAACTCGGGTGAAAAGACCAACACCCACCTCTCTACACCCTCCTTCTAGGTAATTGTAGGCAGTGATAAGGTCTCCCCTCAGCCTCCTCTTCTCCTTCTCTTCTTTGATCCCAAGTCCCAGGGAAGCAGCAAGTTCAAGGAGCTCTGTGGCACCAGGAGCTGGGGAAAGGCTCAGCAGGTCTGGCCATGGAGCAGCACAGAGCCTGTGCCTGGCCATGGGAATGGCTCTGCATGCCAGCAGTTCTCAGGATGGACATGTTTGTTTGTAAGCTATTGCTCTAGCTTGAAAGCCCTGTGCAAGCTCCTTTTGCTGAGTGGATCCAGAGGAAAACACACACAGCTACTTGGACCTTCTCCTTTCGTAAGTACCCAGGGGAGAGCCTCAGCCTTATACCTGTGGGAGGGAGACCTGCAGCCTGGGGCGGCGGCAGAGGAGGTCACACTCAGCTCTTTGCTTTGCCTATAAAACCTCTGTCATAGCAGCAGACAGAGCATGCTTTCTCACCACCCCCCAGCAATTGTGAACGGTCAGGAAAGTCTTAAAACTCTGATTTCCCTGCTAACTCTGGCACTTGCACCACAGCCAAGCAGAGTCCTCTGCCTGGAAAACATTGATGCAAAGGCTTCCCAGTGCTGTGGAGCTTGGTAACTACAACCCTGGGTTGAGCAATCTGTTTGTCAAACCACGATCCGAGTACTTCCCGGTTGGTGCTCGCTTCCCCTCCGCCCTAGCCGTTGCAGCACAAAGGGACAAAGTAAGGGCAGCCAAGGAGAAACCCAGCAAGGGCAGCTACTAGGCACAGGGTGAGGCGACCCTGGGCAGAAGCAAGTCTTACCCTGGTGTGCCAAACATCTCACTGCTGCTTCACAGGGAAATTACAGCCCGGGAGCCTCCAGTATGTCCAAGCACACTGTTGTAGGAGGTATGCAGAAGCTTCAGGGTGTGCTGGAGTTGTCCAAAGACGTCTGTAGCTGAGGATGTGGGAGCTCGGGGGAATACACTTCCATGGCCCGAAACATTTCCTTTTATTTTGGCTTGCAAAGCATGCTGTAGCTGTCCTTCAAAAGGTCTAGAACCCCTCTGCCTGCCAGTCACATTGCGTGTGGCCCCATGGCCTTCACCCCAAACAGGGATGGAGTAGAAAAGGAAAAGACTTTGGTGAAAGAAGGTGCTGAGTGCTAGCCAACAGCCCCCCCCAGATTTTCAGTTCTTGTGGGATCTACTTGGTGCCATGATTATTTTGGGTTTTTGTTTTAATAACCAGCCTCAGGAAATATCACAAGGCAAAGCCAGAGGGGAGATCCAGCACCAAGACGGTGAGGAGAGGAGGAACTGCCACTACCACCGCTGGCTCCTTAAAGGCTGATCTTTCATCTCAACTTGTGAAACTGTTTGGGGGGAAGTGGTCAATCTCTAGATGCTGTTCGGAGTCATCTTCATGGAAGTCTCCAAATAGATGTCATGCTTCAGTGCTGAAGAGGGCATTTTTTAGAAAAGTAAACAAAACGCTGTTGCCACAGCCCATGTTCTATCTAGGACGGCACAGAAAGGGGGTGAAGCTCTGCTGTATTCCTCTCACTCTCTTTTGCTCACCTTCACACATGCCTGTGGCAGAGGGAAGTGAGCTCAGCAGTAACTCCTTCAGCCCAATGCCAAGCGGAGTGGAAATCCCTCAAATAAAAGCAATTGGCCTGGATTTCTTTTTGTAAAGGGGCATCATGTCTCATCATCTCGTCAGTAATGAAATCAGTCCAAGTGCTGTTTTGGCAGATGCTAAATTGACAAAGAAGTCACTACTTGTGGTTGATGTTCCCAGCCCTCTGCCGAGGTCCACAAGGTCCAAACCACTTCTGCCAACACCGAATATGCCGACTCCTTGATTTACCAATGTAATCCAGGATTTCTGATGTGGGTTGTTCTTCTGTTAGACACATAGGAGAGAGCTTGAGGACAGATGTGGTCTCCTCCTCCCTCTTGGGACACTGCCCTGTGCTGCCAGATGCCTTCTCTACATGCTTGTTCTTCATGTCACAACCCATCGGATAAAGATTCCCACCCCCGAGGGGCTGCCAGTGGAGTAGTATACACAGGAATTAAGGAACAAGCACACCTATATCTGTATGAAAACTATTTATATCTATATAGTGTGTGTATAGCTTGAAGACAAAGAGAAGTTTGTATTCCTGAGCAGCACAAGACATCGGTCTCATGCTGGGACTCGGAAGGGTGCAGGGGCCAGCCCAGAGCTGCACCATTCTTGGAGGGAGACCAGGCTTTCTATTTTGGTTTCCTCCTGGCAGTCTGGTGCCCGCTCTGCTGTGCCTGTGTGCACCAAGCCCCAGGGGCTGCACAGCAGCAGCTCTCGGTGCTGATGGCACAAGCAGACTGGGGAAGGGGAGAGCAAAACCCTTGTTCTCCATGGCACTGCCTGAGTCACCTGGCATTGGGGGTCAGCAGCCCGTTACAACGAAGCTGGTGGCGCAGCCTCCTTCCTGCTCCTGGCTGCATGGCTACAGCCCTGCCCAAACCCCGGGGCTGCAGATGGGTCACCAAACACAGACCTGGCCCCACTCCTTGCAAAACCTTGATGTAGACCTGTATCTCTGTCATCTTTGGAAGATGGTGAGCTACAAACTTGGTACACATGTCACTGGTAAGGATTTTCCTTCTGTTCCCCAGTGGGGTGAGGAGAGGACAGTGGCCAGACCTCACTCAGACAGGCTCACACATCGCCTGTGCGATTTATTGCGATGCTGGCTGTTGGTTTTGGCTTGCCAGAAGTGGGTACCAACATCCCGGTTGTCGCTGTGCTGGGATGGGGTTGGTGGTGCTGATGCTGTGGGTGCTGCCGTCTGAGCATGTGGGTGTATGGTAGGACAGGGGTGTGAGTGCTGGGTGAGCTGGAAACACCAGTTATCTCCCCTGCAGTGCCCCGGGCTCCTGGTCGCAGGGCAATAATGCAGCCAGCAGTATCTGGCTGTGCCCAGGCGCAGGGCTGGGTGTGTGGTGGGACCCTGCTGACACCCACAGCCATGGGGCCAAGGGGCTCCAAGCCATGTTGCAGCCATCTGCTCCAGGACACTGCTTCCTGGCACTGTCCCTTTTCCATGCAAGAGGCTTTGCAGTCCCTATGCTTGGTATTTTTGCCACTTTTTACCTTCTGAAGCAGACAGGCAGCTGTTCTTACCCTTCTGTGGTTGCTGGCCGATTGCCCAGAGCAGGGTGGTGCTCTCAGACACAGCCATACCCATCGCCCTGGGAACGCTGTGCCCAGTGCAGATAATCTCAGGCTGAGGTTGATGCCCCACTCCCAACCCGTGACCTGCTGCCTGTTGGGTCCGACCCTTGACCTGCCCTGGTCCAGGGGCGAGCGGCACCACCGTGAAGGACGGCTCAACCGATGCGGCCAGTGCCAGCTGCTCGTGAGGCTCTGCTCTCCTCCTGCAGCCCCACAGCCAGAGGAGAAAGTGATGCCATTTCCTTTGTGAGCTCCTGCGCTCACAGGTTGTTGTCCTTCCGCGGCTGCTCCTGAGCAGCGGTTCTGTTGCTCCCCCCTTCCTGCCACGGGGACACCGCAGCTTTCCTGGGGGGGAAGGAGGGGACTCGGGGGCCAAACCAGCCATTTCCCATCAACTTCTCCAGCACATATTCTGCTGGCCAGAGGGATGCCAGCAGATGAGCTTCTCATTCACACAGCACCTCAGAGTCCAGGTCCCTTCAGTGCCTGAGAGTGCATCACCCTGTCATACCGACCTCACTGCCGTGTGAGGAACAGGAACCTCATCCAGCAGGAAGTGTGTCTGTTGGCGCATTAAATCACATGCTTACATTCAGGAGACAAAAATGCTGTCAGAAGCAGGGATGAATTAGTGTTCAGTTTCTGGTTTTGCTGATTAATTTTATAGGCAGAAGGGGAACTCTTGCAAAAACAGGGCTGCAACTGTGTTGTGGTGTTTAAGGGCATAGGGATGTCTAGGTGTAGAGTCGGAGGTGGCAGTGTAGGTGTAGGTGGTGAAGGTGGAGAAAACAGTTGCTTTTCAGCACACAGTGTCTGTCGCTGCCTGCACACACTCCTTTAGCCTGTGCAACTTCAGTACTTGAAAATGAAACGGGTCCCAGCAACTGGTGGCAATGCAAAAGCTGAGCCGTAACTGGCCACAGTTAAGAGGTAAAGTAATAGGCTTGTGAGCAGCCAAATGGAAGCTTTATTTTAACTTCTCACTCTTCTTTAACAGTGAAAGGTGAAGTAAAACCAGGCTTGCTGGGAGCATGCCGTGCACACGGGCTGGTGCTGTTCCCACTTTGCACGTTGGGAATGTGTGTAAAAACAAACCATGGGGCTTTCAGCAGCCAGAGCAACCTTGTGCTGGCTGCCCCAGCAGCCCGGTGTGTCTGTGCCCTAAAACACTGTCACTATCTGTCAGAAAAGAATGGACGTGTGGAAGGAGCGCTGCTCCACAAGCCCTTAAAGACACCTTACAGAGGAGCACACGGCTCCTCTCTCCCTGAGCCAGCCCTGAAGCTTTGCCATCATCAGCTAATTAATTTGTTGTTGCTCTCCTTGGCTTTGCTCCAGTGCAATCAAAAGCAGGACCCCGCTTCCTGAGCCCAGGCCCGCCTGACGCCGCTATCGCCCAGCCGGCTGACGCTCCGACGGCTGACAGCACACACTTTCCAGTGACCTCATCTCGCTCCAGCACGCAGACAAGTGGTGATAGCCCCCTGTTCTGCATGGCCATGCACCCCGCAGCCTCCACTCTGTCCCCCTGCAACAAGGAGCCCTCAACAAAACACCCCAGAGGTGTCTGTGTGGGTTCTTTGCTGAATTTTTCATTCCCGGGTGATGGGCCAGATAGCAAAGCATCAGCTCCACAGCAATACTGGTAAGTGAAACCAACTACTTTACTGCTGACATTCTATACATCCCTTTGGACCTGTGGGATGGCCACAGAGAGAAGACAAGAGCCCAGAACTGAGCACGGCACTGTCTGCTTGGCTGACTTTCTAAAAACACCATGCACAGCTCTGTCACCCACACTATAGGTATGGCAGCTTCTCCCACCCCCACGGGCTGATGGGAACTGATTTTCAATGTGTCACACTCTGTCTGACCCTTCCCCAGTAACTCCTGAACCTGCTGCCCACCTTACTCTCAAAGGAGAGAATGTCTAGGGAATATTAAGGTACTGCAAATTTTGTGAGAACAGGTAATGAGGGTGAGAAAAGAGACAGGTAGAGTGGATTAATCCCTGGGAAAGCCTTTGTGGGAGCCTGTGCTTTATTAGACACCAGGAAATCCACTCTTTAGCTAAGGTTTCTCTCTCATGTGGATTTGCTGGCATTTAATGATGCATGAACTCCCATTAATGCTTTTTCCTGTGGTTAGGACATTTGAAATGTGTGGCTTCTCTGATGTCTTATAAGCAACAGAGTTGTGCTGCAGACTTGGTGAGCTTGGTCTGTCAGATCCCAGGCGCAAACCCACGGAAAGTTATTTGCTAGTTTATTTATTAGCTCTGTGGCACATGGAGCTGCTTCTCAGATCCAGGACTTTCCTATAAAAAAAGACAAAGGACAAGAGGGAAAGGCAGGCTGCCTACAGTGGGGCATCCCATCCCACCTGACCCCATCCTATCCTATCCCATCCCATCCTGTCCCATCCCATCACACCCATGTAGCACCAGCTTTGGCTCCTTTGCACACTGTGACCAGCCCCTTGTCTGTCTCTGGGTGTTCTCATGTACCTCCATGAACCCCCCAGTTAAACTCCTCCTGTTGCCAGTATCTTGACTGGGTTCATTTTAGCCTGTATAAAGAAATGAGCATTGTATAAAAAATTCCATCTCCTGGATGACTTTGAATCAAACATGTTTCTGCGGCGTTGATTCAGTGCTTGTTCCAGCAGCAGCCACAGGGAATTCAAATAAGCATTTAGGTTCCAAAACATTTTTAAGTCCTTACTGTTTGCATCCACTTCCATTTCTCCTCTCAGGCTCAGCTCTTTGTTGAGCACCTGGTAACACAATGAGATTTCTCAAGGGCATTTCATGTCTAGGTCTTTTATTTCTTATCTTTTTTGGGGGAGTCTAGATAAAAGGTATGTGCTGGTTTGTCCTTCTCTTCTGATTCACCAACACACTCGGGGAATTTTCTATGTTTTGAGATGGAAGATTTCCCTTTCCAGGCTTCCACAGCTTTATTAATTCATGCTTAGCCAAACGCCTCGTGTTTATTGTCACTTTTTGTTCCCATTCATTTAGTTGGTATGAAACTAATGCCTGCTGGGCTGTAATGTCCAGGACTGCTTTAAGACGATTTTAATACAGAATAGTTTTTCATTGGCAATGTGATCTGGTTTTGGAGGCTGTGGCGCTGGCTCCTTCCCCCACTGCCTTGGCGCAGCCCCACAGGCCTGCCCCCCCCTCCCCAAATCCTTCTTCCAAAAATCAGGTATGCTCCTCTTCCCTGGTGGGGACAGAAACATTGCAGGTTCACTTTGGTCCACCATTTGTATAATACCATAAGGCTGATGATTTTAGCTTTCTTGCCTCTCCAGGGTTGTTGCGTCTGTGGTTAAAATGATCCATGTTATAGAAGGGAATGGCACTCCTGATCCTGACCAAGGAGCTTCAAGCTTCAAATCTGACCTCTACGCACAGCCAGAAAGCAAACAGACTGCCAAAATGCTGACATTGCTGGCCAAAATAAAAATCCTCCATCTATAGACTGCTTTAAAGCACAGATTTTTTCTGCCCCTTTCTCCCCTACTCTGAGGGATAACATGCATTGCCCTGCTCTGCAACGCAGACTTTTCCAAACCAGCAGTGCCCAGCTCACTTCAGGCAGCAGCAGCTGATAGCCTGCCCACCCCCCACCCCCCAAACCAGGTTTTACTCTTCTGCTTGGAGAGGTTTCCAAACTGCCTCTGGTACCAGCCACCACAGCCGAATCGGTCCCAGGCGTACAGCTGCAGGGCCTGTGAGACACCCTCAACTTAGCACCCCGAAAATCCTCTTGGACAGAGGCACCCCGAGGTGAGTGCCAAGGCAGTGGAAGAGATTAATAGGTTGGTAAGCCGTCCACACAAACCCTCCAAAAGGTTCGGGGCTATAGCCATGCCATTTTCTCAGCTGGCCACGACATTTAGGGGTCTGCTAACACTGGCAACGACTGTCCATCCGCATTGAAGCTGCTGATGTGTGTGCAGACATGCCCATGCACATACAGGGCTCTGGCAGGAGACTCGTCCTGTGACAGTCCCAGAGTCAAACCAGAGCTCTGCCTGTGCCCTAAACCAAGACAAAGCTTCCAAGCCTAAATTTCAGATCCTGAATTTGCATGAGATTCCTCGGTCGGCTTCTGCTTTTCCAAACCCTTCTTAAACTCATATAGGAAACTAGAACATGTTAAAGGAATTGTATTGCACTAATTATATCATGTTGCAGTATTTATTTTGTTTTCTCCTTAAAAATATACTGAATTGTAACGTCAGGTGGAGAATTCAAAGAAAAGGGACTCCTGTACATGGATCCTGGTTAAATCCTCAGCAGTACGAATCAGAGCAGCTTCTTCACCAAACAGGAACTCTTTCACAGGGAAGGTCTTCAGAAGTAATACAGAAATATTCTCAAATATGTCCCTATTGACAGCAATACATCGTGATGAGTCCAGGGGCAGGGACAGCAGCCAGCTGCTTGCTGCGGGAGCTGTGGGGCTCCTGCCTTTCTACCCCCTGTCACTTCTGCAACTGTGGCAGAACTCCAGTTTGTTTTTTCCTTCCCCTTCTTTCTTTTCCTCTTTCTTTTCTCCCTTCTCTGTACAAAGTCAGCAACTTTAAAGTGCAGACTTCACTGACAGCTTCAGAGGCAGAAGTTGGAGATGGCTGGGGGGTGCAGAGGGCTCCCAGCACCCAGCCCTGCCCCAGCTCATTGCTCCTCATCCCTGGCTGGAGGGGAGGAATGGTGGAGGAAGCATTGCTTACCCCTATGTCACAGGAGATCAGAAAACCAGCATGTGCCTTTCACTGGCCATACACTTGAGTGTCAAACACAGAAATCTACAAGTATTGTGTCTGCAGGGCACTGGAAAAGAGGCTTCGAAGCCCCAGGGATCATGTCTGGTTTTGCATGGCCTGTGGGCTCCTGAACTAGCCCTGAAGCAAACCTGATTGCAACTCAGGGTCTCTCGATCGTCCTGGAGGAAGGGGCTTTATCTGGGATCAATACAGGATGAGCCTAGCAGGGCTCATTCCCAGGCCCTAGCACAGCACCCCTGCACAGAGCCGAATCTCCCCAGGAGCCAGGGCCATTCCTGAGTGTGGGAGTGGGCTGGGGTGGCACAGATACCAGTCGGGAAGAGCTGCAAGCGCCTGTCGGCATTGCCTCTCCAGCCATGCTGAGCTGTTCAACAGAGGTAAGTTTTAGCATTCTGAGCAGTGGCCTGGTTTCTGGAAGCAGGAACCCCCCCTCCTTTATTCCTGCAGCCATACCAGGCAGATGCAGTTTTCCTCTGACCCGTTTGATTTCTCCCTCCCCATTTGCAGGCCAGATTTGTTTGTCACTCTCTGCATTTCAGAAACTTTACTGATGTTGATGAAACATAAAGGTTTCAGTTTCTTGTTCCAGATTCACACAAGAAATAAGCAAGCTCCAGTTGAAAAAAGATCCTTCAGGATTTACTCTCCCAGCAAACCTTTCTTTCTCTCCCATCTCTTTCATGATTCCTCTCTGTACACCACTCCTGTCCTTCCACACAGAACATGAGCCGTGAACTCTTCTCCTCGGCACTCATCTTCCTTTGCATCTTCACTTGTTTTCCTCCTCTCATTATTTTTACACCATTTTTCTCCTACTTTATTCTTTTAAGGAGCTGCTTACCCAGGCCTGGGATCCTCTCAGATCCTGCACTAAAACCCCAACTCGGACATAATGCCGAGTCTGAGTTTCAGCCTGGCAGTCTCCAACGCCAGGATCTAATCATTCCATGTTTTGCAGTTATCTAAGGTTTGGATGAATTTAGCTGGAGAGAGTCCCAGTTCTGGAGTGATATTTCTTATCCACACTTCACAGTTCAGACAAAGCAGAGAAACGAAGATCTTCACAAGAGCCTGGCAGAACATGGTACTATGAATCCAAGATGCACAATGGTGTGGGTTTTTTTTTAATCTCTCATGTTTCTGCTGAGCTGAGAATTAGTCCTCCCTCTGCTCAGGTAGGAATTAGCACTGAAACTCACCCAGTTTTAGGTTCTGCAGATGATGCTCATGTCTCCTTTCTCTCCCAGAAACTTTCACAGCCAGTAGCCAATTTCAAGGGTGTCTCACAGCAGTAAAGGTCCCCAGGACACTCTGCTTGGGAAAAAGTGATGGAGGACAGGGAGCTGGGCAGAAAGGGCTCTCCGTGCCCCTGCAAGGAGAAAGGCTGGGGTGGGGGTTCACCTCTTGTCAGGGACTAGAGCTCAAGGACAGAAAACCAGCCTCAAGCCCCCGTTGCAGCACCCAGGAAGCCTGGCTCTGCCACGGCCACTCAGGGAGTTGCATTACCTTCCCAGGCAAGCAGCTGTGGAAGCGAGATGTTTCTCAGGCACTTCAGAGTCCTCAACTGTGTGAGAAGCAGCTTTGCTTGCAGCTCAGCCCTCTGGAGATGCCTGAATGTCGACCGTGAAAAAAACCCAAATGGCAACAGTTGAATTCTCAAGGGTTTAAACTGGGATAGAACAAGTCTGATTAAATTTAGAGTTCCATCATTTTTAGATAAAAATAACAGTATTTTTAAAAATTAAATATATATCTACACACACTTAGTAGTGATTCTTATCTCCCCTCTCTCTAGCAAGACAACAGCCACTGGTAAGGTATGTTCTGCAGTATTTTGGATTGAGGGCTGCGGAGCAGATGGTATTTATTGACAAACCTGCTGCTAAACTGTTTGCGTTCCCGGGGCTGTCGGTGCAGCCAGCCTGCTCACTACTCATTACTAAAATACTCATTTCCCTGGAAAACCATCTGTGTCATTCAGTCATGGCAGAAGCCCAGAAACGTCCCTCCACCATCACCTCCCCAGCACTATTTATACCTGTCCACGCCTGGGTTATGCTTCCCGTCTCCTTTCTGAAGCCCTCATCACCCACCCTACAGTAAACACAGGGCAGCAAGACAAATGAGACATAAATTGTATGTATCCTGTCCAGTTTTCCACCTTTTCAAATACAAGCTAAAGTCCCTAGATGCAGGAGAGCGGCTCACAGCTTGCTAACGAATCGACCTAAACTACACTGTACAATGTGCTGCTTTCATGTGAAAGGGATGAAGATGAACAGCACGGTTTCTCACCACATGAAGCCAATGCTCATCAAGGCATAGCAGCCTTCCAGTACCTGAAGGGACCTAGAAGAAAGCTGGGGAGGGACTCTTTAGAAGGGTATGTAGTGATAGGACAAGAGGGAATGGTTTTAAATTGGAAGGAGGTAGATTTAGGTTGGATTTTAGGAAGAAATTCTTCACTACAAGGATGGTGAGGCGCTGAAACAGGTTGCCCAAGGAGGTGGTGGATACCCATTCCCTGAAGGTGCTCAAAATCATGTTGGATGGGGCCTTGAGCTGCTGGCCTAGTAAGAGGTCTCCCTGCCATGGCAGGGGGGTTGGAACTTGATGATCTTTAAGGTCTCTTCCAACCCTGACCATTCTGTGATTCTATGAAAAGGGCAGACAGGTGGGACAGGAGCATCACAAAGAGACATCAATGTGGTATGAAGACAAGAACTGCCAGCTACCTGGTGTAAGAGGTGCTGTCATTCTGTCCACAGTCTGCCAGCACTGCAGAGGCAGCAACCAGCAGCCATGCTCGGAGAGCTCCTGTGGAAACAGGCCAAACCTCGGCTTGCTCTGCCATGCTGCCAGGGCGAGGAGAGGTAGCAGCCCCAGCCCTAAAAGCACTGACACCTCCTTGTCAACTTGGGACTGACGGCACATCTCAGATTGGGGAGCTCAGGGAAGTCGGCACAGTATCGCTCCATCACTCCCTAGAAGCTATTTACATACCTCTGAATTAAATTTCTATGCAACAATTTGCATAGCTAATTGAGCATCTTTCATGGTGTGATGGCACAACTCTCCGTAAATACAGCTTTAATTTAGGAAGATGGATGCACCTTGATGCTCCACCCCAGGGGGTGGTAGCTTCTATTTCTTTGTGCTTATCTGGTTCAAAAGGTGCAGAATTTCACCCAGAAACACTCTTGTTACAAAAATTAAGTTCTCCATTGCATCAGAAATGTAGATGTGTCTCTTAAAGTGGGCAGACAGTGGCCCAGTTTGGCTTGTCACTGATTTCTCACTCTCCATACTGATGCCAATTCCTTTTCCTTCACTAACAGGTTCATAGGACACCAGATGTATCAGTAGTCTCCTATCTGCCTAACTCTTGAAAAACGTGATCAATACCAAACTGACAATGGATATCAACACAGCAGTTGGGGAATCTTGTCGGGGAAGACAGCAGGGCTGCTGGCAGCCTAGTTCTCTTCACCAAAGACACAGGCCCTGACAGTATCCTCGTGTTCCCATGAGACAGGAAAAGTTACTCATGCTGAAAGGATCTTAATACTCACATTCTCAAAACACAGCGGCCTTGATGACAGGGGTACAGACTACCCTAAACCAAGAAGTTATGGGAAGGTACTTGGGAGTAACAGAACATGTTAAGAACCAGACATAATAAGATGGTCAAAACAGCAGGTGTGTGGATGCTTTTAGGTATCAAAGGTAAACTAAACATATTTAACTATAAGATATGTTTATCAGAACTCATTATAATCACTAACCAATCAGTGGGGTGTAAACAGTGTATATAATCAATTAGCAGTTCTTTAGCTTGCCCCATTTGCAGTAACAAATGTATATAGCCTGTGTGATTTCACCCAATAAATGGCTTCACCTAAAATTCCTATCAAATTGCGTGTTGCCCCTCGCCGATCTCCGCAGAATCTTCCTCGGTGCTGTTCTCTACGGGGACCTGGGCGACTGGACCCACAGCTGGGACTAAGCCCTGACTTGAGGTTCAGCTGTAGCACATGGCCTCCAGTGGCTCTTCCCAAGAAACATCTTCCTATGCTTCTGCGACCACGGCAAAGGCACCTATGGTACGTTTTATGATTTGGAATAATTCTTCTGAGCATCCCACCCCAGCGTAATCTGTTGTCTGTAACAGGAATTACACAGGCACTCTAATTAACGAATTAAACAGACAGAAGGCACATTCTACAGAGCACTCCACTGAGATGGCCTGAACGCCGATAAAAACCCAACTTGCATTTCCTACCTGTTGGCTTCCAGGCGATACGGACTGTACTGTTTGCTGCCTTAGCCTGGGAGGCCGCAGGTGCTGAAGGATACCATGTGCAGCCATCCCCACCACGTGCAGGAGGATGGACCCAGAGCAAGTTGATCGCTGACTGGAGGGGGATGTTTGAACTTGTAGTTGGGCCTGATTAGTGCACTGAGTAAAGGCAGAGCCACGGCAGTGGGAAACACGCAACGCGGGCACTTTTACAAGAAATTTAGTCTTCCTGAAGCAGAATAAAATAGAGTCCCTGCTGGTGTTGGAGGTAGCAGGGAATGGCTGCTGTGCTCAGCTCACACGGGTACTTATTGCGAAACAGCTTCCCTGTTTAGACAAGCCCTGAGAAATGTAGACATTTATAATGTGTATTTAATCTTTCCATCGCGTCTTTTTTTACTGTTTTGATGTTTCCCCAGGCTTTGAAAATTCAAGATCTTTTTTTTTTTCCTAAAAACTGTAAGACCTAAGGCAAAAATAAGGCAGCTAGAGATTGCCAGCTGCCAGGTCAGACTGAAGAGTTCGCAACTTTCTCCAGTGCAGGAAATCTGCAATATTTTAATAACAGTGACAATGTTTGAATGCATTTATGCCCTTCAGGTTACAGAAATCCATAATTCACAACATTACCCACCCAGATCATAGGACCACGAATATTTTTAGATGCCATCATGCTTCTCAATGCTATCAGAAAGTAAATGGCTCCACTTGGGATCCTCCTCTGCTCAGATTTGTTGTTGTTTAGACCGGTGTCAGGCAAATTTGGTGGCTACATGATACACCTAAAGGAACTGAATCAGACAACAGGAGTGTTGCAGTTTGGGGTAACTGCTGCTTCAGTGGCTCTTGTAGGCTGCAGTTACAGCTTTCTGCAAGCCCCATATTTTGAAAACACTGGTACATTCAAGGCCAAATTTGAGACCAAGCCTATCAGAGCTGGTCATAGCGCCTCTGTGAATCACATATAGGAGAAAAAAACTGCTGGCAGGGGCACTTTGCCACCGGAGCGGGAGTGAGAAGATGGAACAAGCTGCACAGACGCCAAGGCCAGGCCCGAAGGAGGGGGGGGGGGGGATGAAGAATGTGAAGAGAAAGTTTCCCCTGCAGCTCGTGGTGGAGTCCATGGTGAAACGGGTGTCCCCCCGAAGCCCATGGATGAGGACGGGGAGCAGAGACCACTATGCCCTGTGAAGATTGATCCACGCCTCAGCAGGTTTGCCAAGGGACCTGTGACTTTGCGGGTGACCAGGCCGGGGGGTCCGGACCCGGACGTCAGCACCCTATGGAGGGGAGAGTCCTGCTGAGAGGCCTGTGGTGAGGGGATGACTCCCCGATAGAGAGGACTCACGCTGTAGAAGGTCGTGGACACAACTCTGGCGTGGGTGGGACCCCACGGTGCCGCAGGGGAAGGGGGTGTGTATGTGGAATGCCCCCCCAGCTGAGATGGAAGACAGCTTGGGAGGAACGGACTGAAACCCCTCACTCTCCATTCCCTGCCCCCCCTGTACTGCGAACGGGAGGGAAGAAGGGAGTGAATCTCTGATGAAAGTCAAGAGTGCGAAGAGGCCAGGGGTGGGGGGAAGGAGAAGTGATAATATTGGGGGAAGAAAAGCAGCTTGTTGGGAATCGCCGGAACCCCACTGCCCATTCCCTGCCCCTCCCCGCGCCATGTTGGGGGGGAAGAAGGGAGTAAAATCGGGATGAGTTTTAAGTTTGCTAAGAAGGGAGGGGTGGGGGGAAGGGGCTTTAAGACCTGGCCGCTTCTTATCTCGATCCAGTTCACGGGGTGTATTAGTTGTAGTAAGTAGTAATAAATCACTTTTTTTCTTTCCTTTATTCTGTGCAGCGTCTGTTTTGTCCATTGCACTACTTGGAGAGTGATCCTTCTGTCCTTATCTCAAGTCCTAAGCCTCCTAATATCTATTTTCTCCCCCTTTTTCTGCTGAAGGGGGGAGTGAGCGAGCGACTTGGTGGGTATTTGGCCTTTGGTTAGGGCCAAAACCACCACAAGGAGTCATTTCTGAAATAACATGGTAAACTCCGGGGCTAAGAAACACTGCATGGAGTGAGTGTATTACATCCCCTACTACCCACAAGCCTCTGGAAAAACTGAGACCAGACTGTTAAAAGACTGCATAGAGAGCACTGGGCAATGGGGCATGGAAGCACTGGGATACACATTTAGCAGAAGCCACTTGGATGATTAACACTCAAGGATCTGCTAACCATCCTGGTCCTGCCCAGACAAAGCGCCTGTGTACTGCAGGAGGAGACAAGGTCCCCATGGTGTGGATTGCTCCTGCCATGGGAACAGACGAACCCATTCCTGGGACTGTCTTTGCTCAAGGACCTGGTGGGTAATCCGGATGGATGGGGAGACCTGGTGTGTGCCTCAAGGAGATGTAACGTCAGGGGAAAAATAACCTGGGATGAGAGTTGTGTGCCGTAGGATGTAGCAGGAACAACCTGAACTGATGGAGTGAGTTTCGGGGTGAACCAAATGAGTTCAACAATGACCCAAACCAAACCAGTATTGGTGCCTAACAGTCCAACATGCTGCTTCTCCTGTCCCAAGCGGGTGTCATAGCTTGTTCTTGTGAACAATTGGAGGAGTGGAGGGAAACCCAAGGCATGGGAGCATAATACCTACCTGTTAAAGGTCGGGATAGTAGTTAATGAGAATGTATAAATCTGTACCTTGGGTGTAAGTATGGTTTAATTATGTAGTATAAGTTGGGTCGGTAAGAAGACGTGTCAGTGGCCTGCGTTCCCTGTGGTCACCTGGTTGCCTGTTAGGAACATGCACCAAATAAATCCCTTCTGTGTTGTGTGGCTGCTATGAAAAGACAGAAATTTTTATGTATTAGGGAAATACACAGTACCGTGGATGCAAACGTTTCCTTCTGTATTGCTTTAAATCTGTGTAGTGCAGCAACAGACGGCTGGGTGTTTCGCAGTCTAGCACACGTATTTATGGAGCATCTCACTTTAGGGATAATGTGAGCAATAAAGCTTTAATCAGCATCCGGGAGTACAAGTCAGAAGCGGATGGATCTTTGCTTATAACACTCATTTCCAACCGTCTCCTTATTACTCTCCTTACTTTTTGTGCTTTTACTTCACATTACAACCTGAAATAACTATTGCTGTGTCCGCAGAACTTTTATTTCCGTGAGCGTTCACACTTGCACTGATGTCCTACAAATGCAGAAGTGAAACAAACACCCTTCTGTGAAATGACATGGGAAAACAGAGCGTTCCGGTTGAGTAGTAGTGATGATGCGTTTTTCCCCTCGCTGTGTGGGGCTGGCAGGGATGGAGCTCATTTTCCACGCAGCAGCCTCGCAATGCTGCGCTGTGCGGTGCTGTGCTGTGCTGTGCGGTGCGGTGCTGTGCGGTGCTGTGCTGTGCTGTGCGGTGCTGTGCTGTGCTGTGCGGTGTTGTGCTGTGCTGTGCTGTGCAGTGCTGTGCAGTGCTGTGCGGTGCTGTGCGGTGCGGTGCTGTGCTGTGCGGTGCTGTGCTGTGCTGTGCTGTGCTGCGCTGTGCTGTGCTGCGCTGCGCTGCACTGTGCTGTGCTGTGTGTGGCAGCCAGCAACGTGATGATGACACACGGGCATTCTGGCAATGCCTGAGCAGGGCCCCCCAGCACCGAGGCAGTCTGCCCAGTATCCTGCTCAGCCCCAAGGGCTGGCTAGGGTGGGCAGGATCTGGGAAGGGGACACAGCCATGACAGCTGACCGCAATGGGGTCATTCCACACCATATAGCGTCTGCTCAGCTAGAAAACCTAAAGAGGGTGGTGGTGGGACGTTTGTTGTTGCAATGTTCGTCTTCTGGAGCAACTGTTAGGTGTACTGAAGCCCTGCGTCCTGGGAAGTGGCCAAATATCACCTGCTGATGGGAAGCAGAGAATAAATCTGTGGTTCTCCTTTGCTTCCACACGCAGCCTTTGCTTTTGCTCCATTAAACTGCCTTTATCTTGACCTATGCGTTTCTTCCACTTTATTTTCTCCCCCCACATCCTGCTGAGGTTTGGTGAGAGGCTTGGTGAGTACCTGGTGACCAGCCAAGGTCAACCCACCACAAAACTTTTGTGCTTTCAGCCAAGCAAGGAGCTGGTACAAAGGTGGCCAGGCCAGGAGAACCACAGGAGTGGCACTGCCCATCCAGGTACCACCCACCCCATGTGTGTGGTACCATTAACGTGTGATTGATGTCTGTTCAAAACTTTTCCCCAATAATGGTCCAGCTGCATCAGGCCAGGGTCTGTCTCACAGAAACCACTGTCCCACCTGGCCGAATCTGCGCCCACCCTCCTGTTTGCTCTGGGGAAAACGGCCAACCGGTGATGACACATGCAGGGACCCCCCTCACTGCTCCCCCCTGTCTCCCCTTTTCAGATGGACCCACCACCCCGTTCCTGTCCAGGTGGCCTCGCAGGGGAGCAAACACACAACCTGGGCCCCAGGCGCAGCCCAAGACACGTTCGGTGTCCTAAGCAGAAGACACAATGGTCTCAGCCAAGAGGGCTGGGCTCTTCCTCCTCACAGACGCTGCTCCTGCAAATGAAGCCTGCAAGAGAAAGGTCTTCAGGAGCTCATAGAGTGGCTCCGCGCCCTTCGAGAAGGGGATTCCCTACAGCGCACTGCTGGAACGCCACCGCTGATGTCACTGCACAGCAAAACTCGTCCCACCAAAGGCCGCTGGGATGATCATCATCATCATCATCATCATCATCATCATCTCCTCCTCCGCTCCGCCGGCGCACGGCCGCGGCGCTTCTCTTACCGCGGGGCACGCAGTGACGCCCGGCGAGTGTCCGTGTGTTCGTTCGTTTTAAATCCGCGGCGGGACGCGGGGCTGGGGGCGGTTCTCGTCGTGTGACGGAGAGGGCCCCGCGCTGCGGGGGGTAGAGGNCGAGCTCCCGCCGCCGGCCGCGCGCCCCCGCCCAGGCGCGTGTGGGGGGCGCGTAGCGAGGGTGACCGCGCGCGTCGCCCGACCCTCCGGAGCGCGGGGCGGGCGCGGGGGGCGGGAGCGAGGCGCGCGGTCACCTGACGCCGCGGCCGCCGCGGCTACCGCCATTTTGTCTGGGAGTGTAAATGTGAAAGGGAAAGCCCGAGCGCAGCCCGCGGAGGGAGGCAGAGCGGAGCGGGGCCGGGCGCGGCCAGCCGAGCTGGGAGGCGAGGGGTCGCCGCCACCGCACCGCAGAGCAGCGGGGACAGCCTTCGTTGTCGCGGCGGCGAGCGAGAGGAGCCGGTGAGGCGGAGCCCGGCCAGGGCTCCCCTCTCGCCTCATCGGAAGGAGCTGCCGGCGCGCTTCCCCCGGGGAGGCTGCGCTCGCCCACCTCCCTGCCCGGCCGCGGGGGAGCAGCTAGCCCCGGCCTTGTCGCCCGCCGCGGCGGGTCCGCGGGAGGGAGCCGCCGCCAGGGCTGCGCCGACGATGTCGGGGCAGTCGATCACCGACCGCATCGCGGCGGCGCAGCACAGTGTCACCGGCTCGGCCGTCGCCAAAGCTGTCTGCAAGGCGACGACCCACGAGGTGATGGGCCCCAAGAAGAAGCACCTGGACTGTGAGTAGGACTCCGCGGTGGCCGCTTGCGGCCTGCGCCCCGGGGCGGGGGGGTGGCCGGGGCCGGGCCCGTCGAGCATCGGCTCTGAGCCGCGGGGCAGCCGGTGCGGCCTCTCTTCCCTTCTCGCTACCGGCGGTGGGCGGTGGAGGAGAGGTGAGAACCGAGCGCGGCCGCTCGCACCTGGCAGGGTGGGGGTGTCGCGTAAAGCCGGGTGAACCTGACTGGTTTGCTCTTCCAAACTTATTTTACACACGGAGGGAGAGAGCTTTGTACCGCCCTGTCGCGACCGAGAACGGAACGTGTTCCAACCTCGCGAGCTCTTCCCGATGAGAGCTTCTTAGCTGATGTGCCCTGGACACGGCAGTGCTTATTAATCCGGCACCTGGGGAAAAGGTGGTTTTAACTGTGGTGAGTGAGAAGTTAAATTTTGAAGCGCTCTTCCGTCTGTGCATCTGGTGGAGTGCAGCCCAAGCATTACCCAGAATTTCATAGCTTTCTGTCTTGCAGCTCTTGAAACGAGGCAAAGAGATTTGAAGTGAGGTAAAGGGAAGGGTGAAGGTGGACCAGTACATCTCTGTAGAATGAGAATATGTTGCCGCTGATATATTTAAACTTAATATGCTAAAGCTTCTTTCTGTATCCCAACAGCTGCAGAAAGCTACCCTTGATATCCACAAAAGTATTAGTGGTGTTGCTTTGCTTCAGGTTTTGGTAACTGTGTAGCAATTAAAGCTACTGTTTGACTACTCAGAAGTGCACTGAATGCTTCAGACACTATACACTGTGCAGTGTACCTGTCCACCACTTGTTAAAAGTGAAGTAAGAGTGTGTGTTTCCATTAGGGAATGAAGATGTGAAGCTTTATGCTGGTTTATTCAAAGTCAGTGCTGGTAGTTTTGCAAGTCTCCATCGAGTCGCTGGTGCTGAGGAGAGTCAGCTGTTTAAGAAGCATACTCAGTTTGTTTGAGGATAGTTTGGTGCTCCTGGTGCTATGGCACTCCTATGTTAATAGCAGACTTCTTGCGTGAGGGCTTTTGATGTGGATTAAGTAGTTAGAAAACGCAAGTATGTATGTTGTTTGCTATTGATCAGTGAGTGGACTCCAGCTGTAGCAGTGAATGTTGCAGCTGCTGTGTTGAAGTTAAAAGCCTTAAAACTGGGTGACTGACACTTGATTCTTTTTTACAGATAACTTTAAAAGTTATCTTCTTTTGTTTTGTATTGTGTTCTGCCTGTGGTAGAACAACTTAATGAAGTAACACTTGAGTCCAGAAATGGCAACATAACAGGAAGCCAGCAAGTGGTGACAACTTGCTCAACAGTTTGAAAGTTTCTGAAGTTTAAAAGATGTAGTGTATTGTTTGAAAATATCCTTAAAAATATTGTCATCTACTATATTACCCTGACAAAATAAGAAAAAGGAAACCTGGAAAAACTCTTGAGAATAGCATAAAATGCCAAATTCCGTTGAGTATCTTTTGATACAAACCTGTTGAGAGCTGTGTAATCTCCTGAAGGTCCCCTTCTGTATTGGTATTATTCACCTTCTCAGATTTTGGATGAAGATAATTTGATGGGATGGGGAAGAAAAACATGTGAAATATGGTACCACAAATAACTATACTCCTGTGAACATGATCTCCAGTCTTCATTGAGTATAGGCAGGTGCTGCTTTTCAAACATCTGTAAGCCTTTGAGTAGTGCTGCTTATTTTTTCAGTGGTATACAAAACTTAGTTGTATTAAATGCAATCAGTTAAGATAGTAGTTTGAATACTGTAGTTTCTGGACACAAACACACAAAAAAGTCACAATGTGTTTTCCAGGATGCAGTGCAAATGCTTTCCAGTTTAAGTAAATTATGAACGAAAACATAGTTTAGATTTAATGCAAGGCACTACTAGTTGCACCTTGGTTACTACATGCATGTGTCATTCAAAATGCTAAGCCATCTGGTATTGCTTATAATTGCTACCCAAGGAAAAGCTTCACCAAGAACATGTTTTTTGAGAGTTGCTGAGTTGTATCAGAGATCGTGGAGCAGTGTCAGTTTGTGCACTCTTGAGATTAGTTCTTCAAATCACTTTATTGCCAAGTTTCATCAGCGAGAAAAAAAATTACAAATGGGTATTTACAGGAAGATGTTACACAGGCAATATGTGGACTAGTATTTATGGGTATTGGGGTTCGTCTGGCTACTAACTGCTGAGTAGTATAGTCATATTTTTCTTCAAGGGAGGAAAAAACCCCACAACCCCCCAAAATTAAGCAATGTCAATGGGAATACTTGGGTTTTTTTCCTTTTAAAGTAGGTCATGCTGTCCTAAATAAGTCAGCAGATCTATTTCTGTAGTATTTTGTAAGATTTCAGGATAACATAATACTTTATACAGAGGCTGATCTTTTCTCTTAGTGGAGCACCTGAAGGTCTTGTCTATTCTTGCCCAGAGTGGTTTCCCCTCAGCCACCTCAGTTTGGATTGCAATAGACTAGACATAGATTATGCTTTTGGTGACTTATATTGTCTTTGCTAACCTGAAAAGCTGTGATTAAAACAAGAATACGTTAAAGCTATGGCAAAGCTGGTAACTGGCAGAGTAGACTTGTGTATAGACCAAAACTTAGAAAATATACAAACCCTTAAATTAATTGCATCTTCAACTTTCAAATGAAGGCAGTAATAAAGGAAAAGCAACTCCTGTTGAACATTTATAGAGCCCACTTAAATACTTTACCCTCCCCTGTGCCGCTTAATGTTACTCATCAAAATGTGAAGCCCCATACATATACAAGCTTTGGAAATCTTGTAAGAGGTGACAGGTACTGTAAACTCGTGTTACGAGACAGAATTAGTCTCTTCAGCCTTTTGCTTTAGGAGCAAGTTCAGGTCTCCACCAAATCATCACAAACTTTACCTCTAATGCCACATTGTGACTATTGCAGTTTGGATTTGGTTTGTATCTGCCCTTTCTAACTTTCAGCAGCTAGAGCTTGTGACTGGGGTGAATGCTGATGCGCTGTGGCTCTTACAGAGGTCTGCAAGTTGTGATACTTTTGAACTCTTCTACAGGCAGTGAAGTGGCTGTCTTTAATTTGAAGCTCTTTAGAAATCTCTGAAGCTTTTCAATACAGTTATTGAGGAAACTTGAACAAAAAAAAAGGTTAAAGTTTTTGTAACTTATAATTGTAGGTTTTGGCTAGAAATTGCATAAAGGTTTCTAAAAAACTTTACAATCCTTCACGTATCCTTTAGTGGAGCAGTGGGACAGAATAGCTGGATTGCTTTGCTTCAGATAGATAAAGTAATTCTGAGTTCAGATTTAGCTATTATATAAATGAAACGTAGATTGCTGTCAAATATCTGTCTTAGAGCAGCTTCAGTCCTGTGATAAAATGAAAGAAATACAAGAAAATTAAATTGTTGTGGTTGTCTTATGTAGTAACAGATCTCTTGAGGGGAAAATTCCTGAATTGAGAAAACAATTACCTTCTTGTTACTTGAAAGTTGAAAAATGTCAGGTTTTCTCAGTGTCTGGCTAAGATTTTTCCAAAACCCAATACATTTTTTTAATCATCTGGATTTACGTGTGCTGCTCTCTGAAGAGCTGTATGGCTTCATAGATGATGTACCAGTGTTTCAGATGAGCTG
>VZTU01035059.1:5753-20126 GCA_013400835.1 Zapornia atra
AAAGATTACACACACACACACACACACACACACCCCCCCCTCACGTAGGCACATGCAAATCCCCTCCCGGTGCCCAGAGCCTGGCTCCGTGTGCCTCACCTTCCCCACGCTTGCACAACTATGCAAATACAGCCCCACGTTCTTACCTCAGACCTCGCTTAGATGCTTCCCAGTGAAGCTGCAGGAAGGGTTTTTAGGTGATTTTAGGTGGTTTTCCTCCCCACTCCTTCCTTCCCTCCCCACCCCAACAATTCAGGGCTGGTTTTTGGGTCTCATAACGGGAGGAGGCACCCTAATGCTTCATTTAACCGTCACGTTAATAGGCAGATAACGAGGATCAACACACGGGAGGACTGGTTATCCTGCATCCCAGAGACAGTTCTAAGGGATGAAAGCACGAGCCGTGCTCTGAAGCCTCAGAGCTGAGAGGAAATCGGGGTGGGGGGGGGGGTGTGAAAGGAGAAGATTTATAGATAAAAACTGGCAAGTTCCTGCGGCTTAGAATAAACTGAAAGAATTAGGTATCAGGTATGGGCTGATCAGGGATGAGATAGCTCTGTTTGGGTCTGGAGTGGGTTTAGATTCTCCCTCAGCTCTCCCCAGCCAAAGGAAAAAGCCCTCCTGTCTCCGTGGTGCCAGGAGAGGAGCTGCAGCTCCAGCGGATTCGGATGCGTCCAGACACAGAAGCTCCGTGTGGACGAACCGACTCCACAGCTCTGATTTAAGCAGAGGCTCTAAACACACACCCCCCCTTACTCCCCTCCTCGCCCCATGGGTGCATTCACTCAGGTTTATGGGTGGCTAAATTTAAGTCAATAAGGAAGCAATTTAAAGAAAAGCAGAAGTAGCCTCTTCCTTAGTGCAGCTCCAGAAGCAGTGCCTGCTGCTTTACCTCAGTCCTGCCTTTTTCTCCCCCCTAGGTTTGACAGCTCTGACTGGGACAACGGGACCCTTCTGGCTCTTCACCCCACCCCGGAGCTCTGGTACCCTTCTGGGTTTGGGCTGTGCAGCCCCATTTGGTGTGGGCTTGGATGGGAATAGGAACAGGAGCGAGGTTGTGCTCCTGCCTTGGGGTCAAAATAACAGCTGTGCCAGATGTTCTGAGAACAGTCAGAAAGCACTGGAACAGAAGGGTTTCGGGTTTCCCCTCAGTTTTTGTGACACTGAGCCAATTTCATTAAATAAATTAAAAAAAAAACAACGTGTGTGTGTGTGTTGGGGGGGTGGGATGCAGCAGCAGCCCTGCAAGAGCCCTGTGGTTTCTCTACTTAATAGGACTGGTCCAGTTTGTAAGTGAGAATAATCCCATAGGGTTTGATTCTGATTAAACCAAAAGCAACTCTGGCATGGGCTTCAATGGGGGGGATGAACCACAGCTCTATCTAAGCCCCCTTTGGAGTGGAAGCCTGGCGTTCTCCAAAGCCCCATTCCTCCACCCCTTTGCCCCCAAGGTGAACGGTTCCCACTTGTCTCTCCCAGTGTTTCAGTCTCAACTGGAGCAGTTTGCAAAACAAACCAGGTTGTCCTGCCTCTCCCAGCACGTCTGTGTCCTGAGTGGGGTCCCAGTGTAAGGAAAAATTAGCAGCAAGTAGTTCCTAGGGGCAGCAAAATCCTCCCAGCACGTTTTCTCTTCTTTCTCATGTCATTATCCCAGGGCTGATTTACTCCTTCAGGGACGTTTAGTGTTTGTACCTGCTGCCTATTTCTAAAGCAGCCAGATAGTAGTAACAGGCTATGGATAGTAGTAACAGGAGATTAACTGTGGGGTGAGGTTCAGTTTAGGAGTGGGAATGGGCACGGTGTGATGTGCTGGGCCAGGACACGTGCCAACATTAGAATATCAAGAAAACTTCATCAAAGCCTCCCAAAAGACCTCTGTGCTTGGCAGTGCCTTTGTCACTGCTCTAAGCAAGCAGGCAAATTAATTCAGGAGCGAAGGACCCGTCCTGAGCTGCTGTCAGATCCAGCAGGAGACTTGTCCAAGCGGATTTCTGCAGGAGCAGTGCATATTTTAATCACTTGCTTTGCATGCTGAAGGGTTTGAGAACTGCAGAGATCCCCCTGCACCTTCCACCCCGTGCAACAGCAGAGGAGCTCAGCACCTCTTTCAAGGGGCAAAGGAATAACGAGCACAGGAATCAGTAGGCTGCTCACAGACCAGTGGTTTCCCCCACTCCAAGGTCATGCCTTTAAGACTGATGTTGGAGAGTCGAGGGATACAAGAGGAATATCCGTTGTGGGATAAGATTTTTCCCTAAAAAAGGGAAAAGTCCCTAATTTTCCCCTCCTCCTGCTCTCAGCCTGCAGCTGGCCCAGACCCCAGAGACCTCACCAGAAGATAAAAACCCCAAAACATTAAAAATACCCCAGGTGAATTTCCACTATCCTTTAGGAAAGGCTCAGCATATCCCACTGGAAGCATTTCCCTCCCAGTTTCCCTCCCAGGGTCAATGCTGCCCTGGAGCAGAGGGGTTCACTTCCTGGCTGGGTAGAGGTAAAAGAGAGGAAGCAAAAGGCACTGTTATCCCTGAGCCATCCCCTTCTTCCCATTTCCACCCTGGAGATCCTGCTAAATCAAGCAGCACACGCTGTTGTGCCCCTCCTAGCCTGTTCTCAAGGTGTTATGATTTTTGTCCGGCCTCAGTAGGAAACTGGGGTGCGGGGGGGGGGAAAGAAAGTAAGAAAAGAGGGGAACCCAAAGTCAGTAACCCCCCTGCTTTGTGCTCTGCTGCTCCCTGGCTGNAAGCAAACCGACCTCCTCTCACGGCTGCGACACTTTGGCACACACGTACACAGCCACCCCACCCTTTCCTCACAGCCTGACGCGGCGGTGAGCTCTGCTCACAGGCAGGAGGGGTGGCTGGAAGGAGCATCCAGCAGTGTAAGGACCGGGTGGGCTTGTGGAGGGTGTAAGAGAGGTGGGCGATGGTCTCTTCAGCCTGGGGACAGGAGATGGGGCAAGGGGCAGTGGGCTCAAGCTGCACCAGGGCAGGGGCAGAGCAGATGGGAGGGAAAAGTTCTTCCCTGAAAGAGTTGTCAGGGCCTGGAACAGGCTGCCCAGGGAGGGGGCTGAGTCACCTTCCCTGGGTGTGTTTAAAAAGGGGGAGATGGGGTGTTCAAGGGTATGGTTCAGCTTAGGATGGGAATGGTTGGACTTGGTGATCTTAAAGGTCTTTTCCAAGCTGGTGATGCTGTGACTCTGTGACCCGTGTCCAGCACCAGGCAGAGCTTGGTCCCTCCTCACCGCTCACCGAAAAGGCTCCGAGCGGTGCAAGGATCCAACCTGCACCATCCTGAGGGCTTGACAGCTCGCCAGCACCTCACCAGACCAGATCCTCAGCAGGTGCACATTAGTATAACCCCGAACTCAATACCCACCCCTCGCCTGCGCCATCACCCTGCTGCGTCACCACACCACACGCTGTCTGGATGCGATCCCCCCACTGCAGAGGTACAACCCAGGAGCAGCTTCAATTACACTGGCAGTGTAAAAGCAAAGTCAGGGAGAGGCTAAGCAGAACCTTGTAATTTGCTTAGCCCAAATGAATAAAAGCCGGGCTGCACCGGGGCAAGTGATGTCAGAACGTGTTCCAGAAAGGCAAGGATACACTCCAGGAGTTACCTGGGTGTCTGCCCCAACAAAGCCACTTGGGTCCGTCTCCAGGCTTTGGCCTTCGCTCCACAAACCTGGCAACAGCCACAGCAGCAACAAAAAGCCTGCTCCAAATCTTCTGATTAAGGAAAGGGTGTCTTATCCCTGGTCAGCGCGCTGAAGGCAGAAGGGGTTTGATTGTGTCATGCCACATACATGTCACTTATGGCCAATGGGATCCTGGGCTCCATCAGCACAGGGGTGGCAGCAGGGACAGGGAGGGGATTGTCCCTCTCTGCTCTGCCCTGGGGAGGCCCCAGCTGGAGTCCTGTGTTCAGAGCTGGGGCCCCAATACAAGAAAGATGTGGGGCTGTTGGAGAGGGGTCAGAGGAGCCAGGGAGATGCTCAGAGGGCTGGAGCAGCTGCCCTACAAAGAGAGGCTGAGGGAGCTGGGCTGGGTCAGCCTGGAGAAGAGAAGGCTGTGGGGGGACCTCATTGCAGCCTGCCAGTCCCTGAAGAGAGCAGAGGAATAGGAGGGGAATCAGCTTGTTAAAAGGATAGACAGTGGCAGGACAAGGGGGATGGATTAAAGCTAAAGGAGGGAAGGGTTAGATTAGATATTAGGGGGAAGTTCTTTCCAGAGAGAGTGGTGAGGGGCTGGAACAGGCTGCCCAGAGAGGGGGGGGGTGCCCCATCCCTGGGGGTGTTCAAGGCCAGGTTGGATGGGGCCCTGGGCAACCTTGTGTAGCTCCAGGCCTCGAGGTTGGTGGCCCTGCCTGTGGCAGGGGGTTGGAGCTGTGTGATCCTTGGGGTCCCTCCCAACCCAGAGCACTCCATGACTCTGGGACTCTGGGACTCTCAGGGTACAGCACTACGTGGTTTACTCGTTTCGCACCACTCGACTGGGGCTTTTCTTCCCCAAAGGAATTAGGCCTTTGAGCGTGTTCCTGCTGGGCTGGGTTTGTATCCTGCAAACACGCTGCCTGATGAAAAGCCATTACTAATAATAACCTGGTATTACTTGTAATCCTGGGCTCTAAATCCCCACCGCCTCTTGCGATGGGATTCTGATTCAAACCAAATGTGCCTCGCGGGTCGGAGACATCAGGAACTTTCAGCACTCAGTTCCTGGTACCTTGGCTCGACCCGGGCAGGGGAAGAGTCCTCTGCAGGAGGTGGAGGAGCCCTGAAAGGCGTCGGGCTGACAGCGTTGCTCTGCTCTGACCGCACTGGCTGGGGCTGGATTCGTACCTGAAACACGAGTGTCAGAGGGTTTTTAATCCCTCCGTTGAGCAGGTAGAGGTGCCACTCTCAGTCCCAGCCCTCATGCACATGCCAAGAGGAGTCACGGAAGCAGGACGTGGCCTGTGGAGGTGAGGAAGCTGCATTTACAGGCGGCAGGGTGCTTTGGCCCCGCACCGTGCCCATGAGTAACCTGCTTTGGAGGACTCACGTGGGGTTTCACAGGCAGAGCTGCTCACCTGAAGTGAAGAAGCCAAGCAGAGCTCAGAGAAGCCAGCACAGGGGAAGAGAGGGAGGCATCCCCCCCACCCAGGAGTGGTCAGACACCCATCACAGCTACCTCCCACCCAGCCCCAGCAGTTCACCGGGCAGCTGAGCCAAGAGCCCCAATTCTTTTGACTGCAGCAAGGGTTAATCCCAAACCTGATTTCAAGGGGCTCTGGGTACCACCTTCACTCAGGGACTCCCAGAGGCACCCCCACTCCTTACTTGCAGCAAGTATTTCCCCCCTCCCTGCTCCAGAGCCTGACGACACTAGCAAATATCTAAACAGCTTCTTGCAAAGGCTTGTCTCAACCAGAAAGAGGATCTCTCATTAAAGCATAAAATTAAACACTTCAGAACAAAGATATTGGCACATTAATATGGAGATTCTGCCTCACACACTCCCCCCTCCTTCATCAAAATGCATTAGCCCTTCATGTGCAATTTGCATTGGAAAGCGTAGGAGCCACATAGCATTAACAGCTGTGAAATTGGTGTCATTCTTAAAGGTTAAAATAAACCCAGCTATTCTCTAAAGCTGCCAAGCATTTCTTTGCAAGATCTACGGCCAGAGCCTTCATGAATCATGAATCTGCTTTTTTTTTCCTGGTGTGTGTGCACACACACACTGTGGAAGGATCCTTGGGAAGATCTCGCCCCTGCTGCCAGGCAGGCAGGAGCACTCCCTGCTCAGCCTCTCGCAGGGTGACCTCAGCACGAGGTGGGAAACAAGGCAAGTGGGGCTCAGCAAGCAATATACACTGCAATTTGCACAGCAGCTCTTTAAATAAAGAAGGAAGGGGGGAGGGAGGAAGGCATGACATGGCAGCCTCCTTGCTTTACTCTTGAGAAAGTCTCTTGAAACTTTTCTAGCCAATAGTGGCTGGAATTTGTTTTGCAAGAGCATCATTTTCTATTATTTGGGTTTTTTTTTTCTTTTTCTTTTTATTACCATAACAAGTCACAGATCCTACAGTTTGTATATAAAATATTCTGGTTCCTGTACTGATGAGAGTGTTTGACATGAGGATCATTCTTTCCCCATCGTTTTTTCAGAAGCTAGGAAGTTTATTCTCATGGCAAAACCGTTAATTGCCAAAGCCTGAATAACCCAGTGCCTCATTAGATAAGAGGAGCTAAGTGGGTAGAGCATAATTCAAAACATATAGAGGCAAATGAGAAAGCTCCCTGGGGATTATGGCCTCTGCTCTCCGTGCCAGAGGTTGGCTTGCAGGCCATGCGACCCCAGGACTGCAGAGGCTGAAGATCCCTTGAAATCATGGGACCTCCTGGATTTTGGGTGAGTCAAAGCCTTGGATGCTTCTTGTCTCCGTCCTGCCCTGAAACACCCCTGTGCAATACCTGCTTGGGGCAGCAGAAAGGCATGTTTTCAGATGAAAACCCCATCTGTAACAACCGTTCTGCTCCTTGCAGGGCTCCAGGTAGAAACCACCAGCTCAGCGATGGGCTCCGAAGAGAAGATACCCCCACGTCCTCACTCACCACGGCCTCAGCCACAACCATTGGGCCTCACCGCCCTTGGGAACTCTGCAATTCAATATTTGCCATGCTGACCAGAGGGAAAGGCAGGACCATCCATCTCCTTCCTGCCATGCCTCACCCCTACCAAGTCCTACGTGAGATTCCCAGCCAGGGAAGCGCCCGGAGCTGGGGCTTGAGCGTGGTGCTACTTCCAGTTCAGCTGGGAGGTGAAATCCAAGTGGAAACAAGCCTTGAACAGCCTGTTCCCAACCCTGCTCTGCCTGCCGCCCTCCGCAGCGCGTGCTGGCCTCCCCATCTGCTGCTGGGGCTGTCAAACCCTGAGCATTGCTGAATCAGTAGGGCTGCCTGGCTGGAGCTCACCGCGGGTTGGGCCTCCGAGGGAGATGGTGATTAACTCCACAGCACGGGCTGGGCAGTGAGGAAGGCTGGGCTTTGGGGAGAAGCCAGTCAGCATCTCCCATCTTCAGCAGGTTGGGTTGGAACAGCACGTTTCATCACTACACCTCCCGCCTGCTTTGCAAGAGAGCAGGAAAAAGCAGCAGGCAGCTCTGAATAAGGTATTGTGGCTTCCAAGCCCGTGCCTTCCCCCTCCACCCCCACCCTTTTTTGATCAAAACTGAACTTAAAATAGCAATGAAAAAGGCTTGCATAAATACCTGAGAGCAGCTCCAACCCTTCTCGCTGGCAGAGGGGAAGAACCTGATTTTTTAGCTTAGTCAGACCTGTTTCAGCCCGTTCAGCAGGAAGAGAGATGGGAAAAGGTGTTATGGAAGCAGCAAGGCAGGTGAGGTCTAGGGAAAGAAGGGAACTGGAATCCCAGTGAAAGGGAAGGGGATAAAGGACACTAAGGGGGTGACAGCGAAGAAGGTAATCCCCTCTCCAAGGAGGCTTTATGTATTTCCCAGGGGAAGTTTCCCCTCCACCTGTGTCCTTGCTGGGCATGCAGCGAAGATTGTACAGACCAGACACCCCAAACACATCAGGGCACACAGGTGAATTTTAGGGAGAAGGGGTGGGATAATTAACAGTCCTCTCCCAGCATCCGTAACGCTGATCCAGGTGGCTTTCCAGCAGCTCCTTCTGAACCAGCTCTGGGAAAATAGAGACATCACTGAACAGGACAATCAATTTTCATGGAAGATAACAGCCTGGCCAGCAGCGTGTTATCTTCTGAGGGAACAATCCCTTTGTAGTCCTAAATTGAGATTTGTCTTCCAGATTGCAGTTGCATCAGATGGAAACTAAAACCAGACCAGCCACAAATTGATTGTCTTTTCTAATTGTCACTTATCTGGTGTGCAGCCATCAGAATAAGCATCTTTAAAGGCCTGACATGAACTGGGAATCTGCCCCAGTTCAAGCCAGCACATGGGAAGATTCAGTGGGGATGTCTAGTTTACATCTCCCAGCACAGCAGCTTTGTCCTCCACAAACACCTCAATGCCAAGGATCCTTTTCTGGGAAGCTCCATTGTCCTGGCTGGTGGTTTTAATTTTAAATAGGACAAAGGAGAACTTTTATCCCCATGGAGCAGCTGGGAAACTGAGACAGAGACTTTAAGGCCTGATCCACAAGCGAATGGCCAGTATCAAGAAGCTGACATCCCAACTAGATCATAAAACAAACATCAGGGCTGTGGTCCTGCCCTGCCTGTACTAAGGGAGCCAGGGTAATGCTCACAACCCTCATTTGGAGATTAGCAGAACTTAACCTTGCATGCTGTTCACCCAAAAATCCAAGACCAAAAACCAAAACTCGACCACAAAGCAAAACAAAAAACCCCAAATCCAGCCCATCAACCCAAACAAAACCCCCTCCAAACCACTAAGCCAGCGACAGCCCAGCGAAGTTTGTGAAGTCAAATCCATCCTCAGCACTCCTGGCTTAACAGGATGACATTTCTACAAACACACTGTGAGTGTGCAGGCATTTCTGGCCATTTTAATACACCTCAAAGCTGCATCTGATGGGGACATAAATGTCTCAGAGGTCCCCACCACCTTTGTGAAGAGCTCTTAGTAAGGACAGTTGTTAGAAGACGGCCCTAAAATCCACGCCGCTCGAAGCTGACAGCATCTCATCCCCCCTCACTGGATACCAGAGGCTGCACAGGGGGAAGGAGGGGGAAGGGAGATGCCCCAGTTGTGGGAAAAGCTTCAATGGTAATTAACAATTGCCCACAAGACACAAGGCTGTGGGAAACCAGGCTTTGTTAAGCCCTGCGCTCAAGGAAATACTTATTCGTACCCTGAGGAAGGGGCCCGTTTCCTGCCAGCTGCCTTCCCACCGAAGGGACCCGGTGGGTGTCTCCAGCCACCACTGCTCAGGACCCCACAGCAGCTTCAGCTGATCGCTCACTTAGGGTCTAAATATTTAAGGCCTGGCTGGCCAAGCTACACGTGTAATGTGAAGCTTGATCTCTTGTGATATTCAAGACTTGGCTGGAGGAACCCTGAGAAACCAACCCTGAAAGGTGAGCTGAAGGACTGGGTGTGTTTCACCACCTTTACCCTCACTCTCCCACCTTCTGGCCAGTTTGGAAATTCCCACTCTCCTCCCAAATACAGGCTGCCCTTCCCCATGGTCACCATGCCCTCGGTGCAGCCGCAGCGCTGTGAAATCTCAGCTGGTGCAGGCTGCTCTAGGCAGGGGATCAATGGGACAATTGGGCTGGTGGCCCCTCTGCCCCAGATGGAGACACTGTGCTCCACAGTGCCCGCTGTGACAGTTACCAGATAGCTGATCCAAGGAGCTCAGCTAAAGCTTTGAAGAGCTTTTAGCCATCCTATAGCAGGAAGCTCCTGGTTTCTCAGCTGAGACTCTCTTCTTACGGAGAATGTCTTAGCAGGAACTGTTTGGAGGGATTCCAGAGGTATGGAGAAAGCCTCCTGCTTACCAGAGAGGGCTCACGAGAGAGAAGGAGGCCTGGAATAAGTGAAAATCACTTAGATCTTCTTCCAAAGGTGATGGGCAAGAAGTATGGTCTCGCCTGGAGATGCTCGCCATGGCCTGGATTCAGGGTAGCAAAGACCTCCTAAAGATGTAAGAGGAATTAATTAACAGCTGGCTAAAAGAGGAACAGGTACAACAACGGAATACAAGGGTCCACATCACAGCAATGCCATTTTTTTTCCTCTGGGACAGGGATGCTTTAGGGGCTGCTCTTGGAGCAACAGTGTAGCCCAAAGCTGTGAACAATGAGTGGGGGGGGGGAGGTAGGGAAATCAAGGCAGGAAGCTTTTGAGAATGCTCTAGTTCTAAAAATAGCCTGGAGTTTTGGTTATTTTAGTGTACAATGCCACCAGGCAGCCAGCTCACACAGCAAAATCTGCAAACTCATTCCCTTCACACCAGCTCTGCACTTCAGCACGGCTTCCGGGAATAAGAGTGCAAATTTGGGCAAGGATGCAAAGAATGCAGCATTGCTCAGCCCCCCGGGCCCTGAGAAGCACTGAAAGGCCCTAATAGAGGCACAGAATCCCATCTAAATATATAGACAGACACTGAGAATAGCTCATGTCAGCCCTGCTCCAAAAGCCTGCTCTGAGCTCTCCAAAAGCCTCCCTGACTTCAGCAGGCTTTGGGTCGTGCCCCGTCCCTTCCGAAGGGCACCTCAGGTGGGGTGTACAACAGCCCTCTGCCACCCAACGGGCACACAGAACGCCTCCAGGAACCTCCTGACATTGTGGAGGCTACAAGAATAAAATTACAATTCGGAGCTGAAATCACCACAGAGACTGAGCTGGAGACCAGAGCTATTTAGGGATTAGATTAACAGGGGGACTTGATGAAGCATCAGCTGTACGGGCGCTGGGAGTGAATCAGCAGGCTGGGAGCCTGGGGACCAACTGGTAATTGAAAAGGGGGGGGTGGGGGTTTGGGAAGGAGGAGGAAGAAAGGCTGCAGTTTCATATCTAATGGTTAAATACATTTCAGTTGGCTGGTCCAAAGTGTTCAAAGGATTTGCCAGGCTTGTGCCTGCCTTCCCATCCCCCCCAGCAGGCTTTTAGCCTCAGCTTCCTC
Organism: Zapornia atra; assembly: GCA_013400835.1. Lineage (NCBI taxonomy): Eukaryota > Metazoa > Chordata > Aves > Gruiformes > Rallidae > Zapornia > Zapornia atra. The sequence continues at coordinate 16,378 of VZTU01035059.1, forward strand.
ATTAAAGCAGCTGAATAGAGCTGCACTTGTTACACGCTTCTGCCTTCGGTACAGCAGCCCCAGCATCCAGGCAGCCCTGCTCCCTTCCCAAATTTATCCACGGGGGGCCTTTACCTGCATGGAAAAAGGCTTCTCACTGCAGCATAAAAAGCGATTGCTTGTTTTTGGGTGGGTGGAGTTGGGTGGCTGTCACCCAGCAGCAGCAACACACATCCAAACGCCTCGGGACAAGCGTGGGACCTGGGCAGAGGCGTCCTCACTGGGATGAAGTGATGTAAAATCGACAGAGCTACCTTCACTGGTGGTCTGATGGGCTTTTGGGGGGAGCTGCACTCTGCACTAACCATCGTTTGGGGGGTTTTTAATGGGAAGTTAATGGGGGAGAGCTCGCACAGGACAGCACACAGCCGGAGTTGCACCTCGTCTTCTCTGGGTGAGCTGTTAAGCATCAGAAAGCAGTTAAAGGAGCAGCTCTTGTGAGTTATTAAAGAAGATGAGTTCTTCAGCTCAGATATGGTTGGAAACACGAAGCACCGGAACAGGCTGTGAATTTCAGGGCAAGAAATGCCTTGTGCAAAGTCTTTCCTGCAGTATATGATGTGGCTGCCTGCAGGCTCTATGGGTTATATTAGAGCCCTAGACAGTTGTCTGACAAATTCCTGGTAAACAAAGAAGACAAAGCTGGAACTCAAGCTATGTGCAAGTCTATTTATGTTTGTTAGTTGCCAGTTATTTCTTTAGTAAACGTTTCCTGTTTAAGAAACGTGAAGGGATTTTGGGTTCAACGTGCCTGCAACAGGATGCCCCAGTGCCCCCTGCTAGGAGAAAGCAACTCTGCCTGCCCAGGTTATGCTGCTCAGGTCCAGCTCTTCTCATTCACCAGAGGTTTATGATGTATCTTCAAGAGATTTTTATCTTCAACAGCTTCCTTTCTTTATATTATTATTATTATTATTATTATTAAAAATAAAAGAGGCCTGACCAGGAGTTACTGCATTAAACATGTTTCCAGGAAAGTGAAAGCATTCAGCACTGCAAAGTTCATCACTCCAGGCACAACCCATTTCCAATTAAGTTATCATATAGATGCACACTGTGACAGACAGCAGCTACTGAAACCTACAGAAGCTGTATGATACAGGAAGCACATGCTACTGCCCAACAGGCAATAAAAATGTATTTTGTTCTCTTTCCTTGCATGTGCTGATTCAGTTTGCCTTTCTGTTTCCAAGAGGATAGATACAAGCCCAACTGACAAGTTAATATTAACCACGGAGTGCAGAAGCTGTGTGAACCCAAGAAATTCAGGAGATACTGTATATTTTCTCCCATCCAACACTTGAGTTTGCTGCATTAATGGCATCCCACAAGCTTTTTTCAAGGGGAAGCTTTCTGTGCTCATTCCACAGAGCAGGACACCAAAGCACAGATGTCATCAGAGAGGGATGGAGCATCCTGCCCCAGAGCCTGTGCAGCAGCAGATCACAATCCCTTCCCAGAGGCATGAACAGAACCCCAGAGCCCCATTCCCAGTCACTCCTGGTTTATCGCTGCATCCCGGAGCAGGAGCAGCCCTTTGGCATCCCAACTGGTGGTCTGCTCCCCCCCCCCTCACCCCCACGACAGTGCTGCTCTGCGAAGGGCCAGCTGCTTGGGCCTTATCAATTCCAAAATCCTCCTCAGTGACATTACAACAAAGCTGTCTGCCTTTGCATCCTCCAGCTTAGAAGATGCAAACCCCTCCCACACGTACTTTTGTTCCAAGGCAGGCAATATCTGGGAGGAGAGACAGCTCTTTAGCCTCCCACCCAGCGTGTTTCCGTGGTCCCTGCTTCCTCACAGCATCAGGGCATGAAAGGAGCAGGGAGGCAGCTCTGCCCTTCTCAAAGGCTCTGTGACTGGGGTGTCAGCAGGGCTGTGGAGAGCCACATGCTGCTGCTTCAGTTCAAAGCATCTTTCCCGGGAGGATGGCCAGCAGCATCCCGAATTGAAGCCACATACTCCATAGCTAGCACCCCAATCAGCTGCATCTCAAACTTGGCTCGTTAAAATAAGGAGATTGTACAGAAAACTGAGGGGGGCTCCTTCCTTGGGGGGGCCCAGGTCAGCAGGTAGTTGGGTGCTCACTTGGCTTTGTTACAGGGGGAAGCCAACCACTTCCCAAGGGCCAGGCTTGCAGAGAGCACAGAGCCTCCTGCTTTCTGCCACTGCTTGGGGTCTGCAGTGTCCCCATCCATCACCAGAAGTCAAACACAGAAGGAAAGAGCTCTCAGCACGTGGATAAAGGTGTCCTACACAGGTGCCATACAACAAACTCCCTGACAAATGACTTGTGCTTTGTATTCCCTAATGGAACCAAGCGACACAGATACACTCTGGGACAGTGTCTGTCCCCCCCTTATAATGAAGCAGGGCTGGAGCCCAACGCCCCTCTCCTGGGGTGCTGGCAGAGCAGGATGCTGAGTAGGTATCTGAGAGGGGCTGGGAGGAGCTGGGTGAGGAGCTGGGAGGTAGAAGCACACCAGCTGTGAATTTGAATGGAGCTGCTTTGCAAGAGAGCAGAGCGCTGCTGCTAAATTTGGCTAGTCCCTGAGAGATTTTGCTGGGAAGGAGCATCTGTTTCACTTGATGCAGTGCCCATCACCCCTCTAAAAGCCAGCATCTTGCAACCAGTTCCCCCACCACCACCGCCAAGGGGACAACGTGTTGCCAGCCTGGGGGAGATGGCTGGGACCACCTCTTGGAGATCAGGGATGCTCTTGGCGAGGTGGGGGGGTGTTTGTGTCACCCCATCACCCTTCCACCTACTTGAGCTGGAGGGATGGTTGCAAAACAAGGCGAGGTGCTACGCTACACCAGCAGTACCACTGGGCAGGGTGGAAAATGCTGCTCAGTGCCGCAGCCTTCACCTGGACACAGGCCTGACCTCCCAGCAGAACTTGTTTTTCCATCCCAGTTGTGATGAACCCGTGAGCGATAGGGTTCCCCACTCTACCTATTTCATCTTGGGGCAGATCCAAGGTGCTGAGTGTCTTTAAATTACAGCAGAGGAAAAAAAAGGAGGAGGCAACCACCTGCAGAAACCCGATAGCCTCTCACTACAGTTGTGAAGCTGCTGGCCCTGGGCACAACGTGCTGCCCACCACGTGCACCCCAGCTCTCCCTCTCCAGAGGCCACGGGTTTCTTTCCAGTTACTAGTTGCTTGGGGTCTTTTTTTTTTTTTCCAAAATCCATCCAAAGCAGCAATGCAGAACCAGGGTGAGGGACCTGATTTTTTCTCCTTTTGGAGCACCCCAGTGTCAGGTGGTGAATGATTTCTACAGCCACTGGGACATTCCTTCCAGTGTGAACCCACAAAAACTGTTATCCAGGAACGCTGGTGCTGCCTCAGTCTGAACTGTGCCACCAACACTCAGGAGTCCTTTGGGGGGGAGGGGGGGGCGCAATTCGGGGCTCCCACAGAATCTACGAAGACACCAGGGGAGCGGGAGGGTGATGCCCTGAAGGGCCTGAAGGTCGCCCATCAAGGCGGGCACGGCACAGGGCACCGCAGTACCTCCGTGCTCACAGCAGCCGGGGCTGGGAAGCCCCACGCTCATCCCCGAAACGCATCTCGAACTGGGCAACCATCGGGAGAGCGACCGGAGAGCTCCCAATAGATGGCAGCAATGCATGGAGACACGGCGCGGCTGCGGCCACAGGTGAGCACCCCAACCCAACCGCACAGGAGGCGGCATCGGGGGTGGGG
>VZTU01035059.1:20611-39674 GCA_013400835.1 Zapornia atra
AAAAAAAGAAATCTCATCTGGAGCTGTTGAATCTCTGCAGAGGGAGCAGGGGCAGGAGCAGAAAGGGAAAACGGAAAGGGCTCTGTCATGTTGGGAACCCAGGGGGCAAGAAAAAAGCAGGAGAGAAGTTGCTTTACAAATACAGGCCTCCTACTTTGTTAACACATTTAAGTAATGTTAATTGCAGTGCACTGCAGTATAAAGAGGCGTTTGTAATTGATTAATCTATGTTTGCCATTTTCTAATTAAAGAGAAAAGAAACCCTAATTATTCCACTCTGTACCAGGCAGCGGAACAGTCATTATGGAATAAGCAATTTTCCCTGCTCAGACACTGGGTTCCCCTATTCTCCCACGTTACATAAAACCCTCCCCATGCACTGCTCCCCGTGGCACGGCCCGATTCTGCTTGTTAGGCACTACCAGCCAGGCTGAGCTGCACAGCATCCCACGGTGCCGGAGCAGGGGCAGCAAAGGAGGACTGCAGGACGTTCTCCAGTGACCCCCCCAACCTTCCCCGACACCTCACAGTCCCTGTGGAAAATAAGACTGAGGAAAAGATGGGTCTGGGGACTCAATCCGGAGTCTGTCCTGGTGCTGGTCGGTTGGAAAGACACCAAGAAGGCTGTTTGGGGGGCGGGAAGGTAATCCCTAACAGAGGGCTTGTGTCAGGTGGGAAGGGATGATGCCAAGCGCGAGCTGCTGTTCTGCATCACTTGAGCAACAGGGAAAGGCAGAGAGAAGGAGAGAGAGCATTTGCTGTCCTCAGGGTGTAAATCACAACCTGTTGTCCCACAGTGATAGACCCAGCCCCGGCTGCTGGTGCTATTCCTTGAGGAAGAAAAAGCCCAGCCCGGCTCCAGCTCCCAGTGCTGCCCCCTCTGACCTGCTCCGTGTCCTCTGCCGTTCCCTCCTCCCCACCCCAGGCCACCACCACATCTCCCCTTGCTCGGGAGGGCAATCTATGGTCCATGAGGAGCAGAAATGGCAAAAGCCTCCAACAGCGTTGGAGTGGCTGAGTCTCTGCTCCCCCAGAAGGGCTGGTGCCTACAATAAAGATGAATCCAGGGTGGGGTAAATTTGCTCAGCAGCAGAGGTGAGCTGATGGAGAAAGCTGGAAGGAAAACAGGCTCCCCTTTCCCTGGCTTAAATGAGGCAGGATTGAACATATTCTCTTTAATTTGGGAGACATGTTGGGGATGTGGTTCCAGCTGATAAATCCCACTCCATCCCTGACTCAAGAAACCAGCAGAACCACAGCGCAGTGATTTGCTGCAGGCACGCAGCCAGCACACAGGACACAGACACTCCAGTCCTGCTCCCCAGACACAAACCACACTGCTTTGGGGGAAGGTGAGGCAGCTCCCCGATTTCATTCAGGGTTTCTATCCCCTGTTTCCATAAAGGAGACGTTGGGGATGAGCTGCTGAGTGAGGATGCTGCTCATCACCTGGAGCCCAGTGCAGGGTGGAGTTTGGAGTTGCTCCAGAGGTACTGGGGGGCTGGAGCAGAACTTTTTCACTTCTCACAATTTAAAAAAGAAGAAGAAAGAAGAAAAAATAAGAAGAAAGAAGAAAAAAGAAGAAGAAAGAAGAAAAAAGATGAAAGAAGGAAAAAGGAGAAAGAAGGAAAAAGGAGAAAGAAGAAAAAAGAAGAAGAAAAAAGAAGAAAAAAGAAGAAAAAAAGAAGAAAGAGGAAGAAAAGAAAAAGGAAGAAAAAAGCTTTGAGAAAAAAAAATTCATAATTAGACAGTGGGACTCATTATTCTGAGAGATTGTTGAAGACACGTAGGAGGACTTTTAGAAAGACCTCAGACAAGAATAAAGATAAAGAATATGGGGTTTTAAGCCAGGCAAGGGTTTAAAAGATAACATAAAACCCTTGTGCTTCAAGCTGGGACTCGTTTTTAATACTTGGGGGGTGAGAGGAGTAGTTTTTTTCCTGCCAAGTGCCAGTGTCCTCCTCCTTGCTGGCACATCTGGACCGGTAGAGGAAAGTTGTTTGCAATCTCTCATGGAATCATTATTCCCAGCCCCAAAGCAGGCCCAATGCAATTACTGACATTGCCCCAAAACAATAGAATTGACAGAAATGGGTGGGTTTAAAGTAAGGGCCTTTCAGGGGAGATGAATAAAATGTGGTGAGACTCAGTTTATGCCCCTCAGATGAAGCAGCTCCTAAAGAATCCAACTGCACAGACCCAGGGCTGCAGGTAGCTGACAAAGATGGGAAGAGCAGAGCTTAAACACTCACTTTTTTTTCCTGTACAAGGAGAGCAGAGGCAGAAATCTGCAGGGCTCTGTTGTGCTGGGTGCTGTACAACCCCCCCAGCTGATAAGATTATTGTGGTCTTTCCTATAGGCCAAAGTTAGGTGAGTGTGGAGATGCTTCCAAGTTAGAAGCAGTCAGTTCATCCATGGACAGGCTGAAGATGCAGTTCCCCACACGTGTGTGTGATGGAAAGCAAGTCCATTATCAGAAATCTCCTGAATAAGCAACACATAAGACTGAAAGAGCAGGAATAACCAAACACAGCCTCTGCCATCCCCATGCAATGCCAAGGGAGCTCCTTCTCCCGTATGGGAATCAAACACTCGGTGTCCCAAACACAGAGCAAACCAGATCCACCTCACGCAGAGCTTTGTGTATCACTCAAACCCACTCCAAAGAGTTATTTATAAGGCTCTCCCCTTCTTCTTAAGACTAAAAAGGAGAAGAACAAACAAAAAATATACCAGAAAGCCCCCAAACTTACCAGCAAGAAGAGATGCAAGCCCACAGGAACCAGGTGGCCAACACAGGAACACCCTTTCTTCCTTTCCCACCTTGATTCAAGGGACCAGAGGGCAGGTAAACTGGGAACAGCAACTCCAGCTCACTTCTGCTTTCTGTAATAAAACCAAAAAATAAGAAAATGCAGAATTCTGAACCTGGATGATCTTTCATTGCACTCCTCAGACTGTAAGTTACTGGTTTGCCCAAGGAGCGCAGGGCGAGTTGTATGGTATATCTGTATCTAACAAACCTGACTAATGCAGGTGAAGGAGGAGAACTTACACAACGTATGTGGTGAAGAAGACCCTGGAAATAATTCTCATATGTGGCACTTTTAGTGCATAAGTAAATGCCTGCAGGCACTGCTCTGGCCTGTTGAGACGTTACATTGATCCCGGGGCTGGAGACCTGTACTGACACTGCCTTGGGGTGAAGGGAGATGGGATACATCTGTCAGTCCCACCTGGGTTGAACTTGTTCTTCAACCTCTGGACAAAACCCTTCTGAATGTGTTAGAAGTGAAACAGATTTCCTTCATCAGCCAGAGCTGGGTGTGTTGGGATGAGCCATGGAAATCCATCCTTGTTCCATGCTGTTTGTTCTTTTTGCCCTGCTCACTACAGGAGAAACCTCTGCTGTCCTTGCCTTATCCCCAGGCTGAAGATAAGGGGATGCAGGGACCAAGGAGAGCAAAAATAACGGAATGAATGTCTTTTTAATGATTTGGAGAAAGAGCTAAGCTGCTGAAATCCTCCCATTGTTCATCAGGTGATTCATCCCTTATCCGTCATCACATTAAATTTCCGGAGGATTTTCTCCTACCTGGTGTTTGTGTTCAATCTGATGACCTGACAGGCTGTGGGGTGGGTGTAATCCCTGGGGTGAGCTGCTGCTCTCAGCAGGGTCTGTCCATGGCTATTGCATCGTGCTGAAACGTCACCAGGACATAATTCTCTGCAGAGGGAACTAACTGGAGGAAACCACCAAGAATTTGGCTCCACATTATCACCCAAATTGCTAGTAAATTATCCACTTTGTTTTAAGAAAGGAGTACTTGGAGCAAGGAAAGACAAGGAAGTTCTTCCAAACCCCTTGATCTGAATCCCCTTTGAGCACAATAAAAGTATGTTCTGGCTTTCTGTTCCTTTATAGATTGTAGGCAATGAAAGCTTCAAGTTCACCAGCCCTCCACAGCGCTTGGCTTCGGTCACTGGAGATGGTATCTGGGGCTTTTGGAAAAAAACTAAAGGGGTTGGAAGATGTCTGCAGCTCTGACACGATTATTTATGGGCCTTCAATGAGCATTGGCTGGAAAAATAATCAAGAGTGGGAAGTGAAGGGAAAAACAAGACAATGAAGCTCAATAAGCTCCTTTTAGCTGAAATATAACCCCACAAAATAAAGGGACTTCTGAGAAGAGTCCACAGGATCTGCTGTAAGATCATTGCACGAGTTTGAATCTATAGAGATGGGACCAACGTCTGACCAAATGGGAAGATCTCCAGAAAAAAATAGAATGAAAAAATCCCTGGTCACATTTGTAGCACAGTTACTGGAGCAGCCTGGCTTCACCCAGAGCATGTGTGAGTGCACAGTGCTCCCTCGACTAGCGGTTCACAGCCGCTGCATCGCCTGGGATGGTGGAAAGGGCTTATCACCTAAGGATGGAAACCTTCTGCTCTGCAGGAGAGAAGACTGGTTGATATTTGCCCCGTTTCGGTGCAATCAGAGGTTTGGCCAGGGCAGCATTTACCTTTTAAAAGCAAACCCCTCACATGCCGTGCGGAGAGCCCGAGAGGCAGCCGTGCCTGGCAGAAGCTCCACCTGAAGCAGGGCTGAAAGGGGACAGATACAGTTGTGCTGATCTCCCCAGAGATGCGTCTACTCGTGGAGAGAAGGGCACCTGAAACAGCAGAAGGAATCTTCCCATGGTCTCCCAGCAGACTGGAAGCAGAGGAATCATTTAAAACCTCAGATTTATGGCTTCTGCTCCAGCAGCCCTTTGGCGACTTCTCCCTGAGTCCTGGGCCAACTTGTCCTGGGATCGTGCAGCATCACTCAGAGCAGCCTCATGGATTGGTGGGGCTGAGCACAGAGGGCAGCACGGACTGAGGTGTACAGGATCCCCAGAGCCCGTGGGGAAGGTGGGGCTGGTGGTCCTTCCAGAAAACTGAAAGGGCTTTGGCAAGATAAACAAACAGTAGTTATTCATTTCTTGGGAGAGATTTAAACGGGATTCAAGAGTTTTCTCATGGTTCCACAAGCTGTCCTTAGCCATAGCTCATCTCTCTGTCAAACTGAGATTTCTCCTCTTCCCCTCCTGCCCCCCCCCACTGCAACATGTTGAAAAGCAGAAGTGAAAAGGTTACACATTCATCTTATTTCTCTGTCTCCCAGGACTTGTCTTTACTTTTCTCCTATTTCCTTAATGCAGGAGGGGAGGAGGAGAGAGGGAGAGAGAGAGAGAGAGAGAAAGGAAACAAAAAAAGTTCTCCATGGAGAATTGAATTCAGCAGAATTACTCTGCTCTTACGTCCGCTTGGAGAGTCTCTCCCACGCACAGCCTGTGGCTTCCAGCACAATATCTGCACAGCCCCAGCACTGTGTCAGCTTTGATAAGAGCCCCTGTGTAATCAGCGCAGGACCAGTTATCCGGCTACAATACTGGATGATTTCCTCTTGTGGCTTCTTCATTCCTGTTTATAATTAAAGGAGCACCTCTTGCCATGCCAAAGGCTATATAAAAATAAGTAATAAGTAATAAAGCGATGGCGTTGAGCCAAGGGCTGGCTGCTGCCGCTCTTATTCTTGCAACACAGTAATATCCAGCAGTGGTTAATAGCATTAAGGTTTCAGTGTTTGATTCAACTATTGGCATTTAGCAGTTACAGGAGGATGCAGCCAGCCTAGGTGAAGAAAAGGGCTGATGTGGTTTAGGATTACTGGCTTATTTGGCCTTAATATTTAGGAAAAGAGTGGGATCATTTGCTGGGTTCTCTTTGCAGCATTGTGTTCGCTCTGCTGCAATCAAATTGGCCTCGAGTCGTAAGCAGGGCAGGTGGTTAGAAGCTCAACCCTGGAGCCAGGACTTGTTCCATCCATTAATTATTTGTGTTGGATAATTAGCACAAGCGCTATGGAAATCGTGGCCCCATTGTGTAAATACATATGGTGCCCCCAAGAGCTTCAGATTTAAATAGACGGGAGAGACAATGGGCAAATTAGCCAGTGCTACACAACAGGTCATGGAGAGCCAGCAGTCCCGCCCCGACTTCCCATTTTCCAGGACAAACTGTTCTCTTCATTAGCCCAGGCAACTTCAAAGTGCTCCAAATCACAGCCCCATGCTTCAAAATGCCTTATCTCCCTCCAAGTGCCTTGGGTCCCTGTCCCTCAGTCAAAGGGATGGAGGGAGGAGGAGGAGGAGGTCTCCCGTGTCACTGCTTCTTTTCCCTGCTCATGGAGAAGCTGTGTCATACCATCTCCTGCAAAGACCAAACAACATTGCTCTGTTGCATGTGGGAGAGGAATTCTCTTCCTAACCATGTACATTTGTGGGGTGTAACTATTGAGCAACGGGGCGTTGTTTACTCTTTGTTCTTTGGTAGCTGATGAAAGCTCTGGGGAATCAGCTCAAGGCTGGGGACTGCAGACCCCCAGGCTGGTCACTTCTCTGGGGACACCGCAGGTGTGCTGCTGAGGGTCTAAGATGGAAGGACTTGAGTCGTGCAGGGCATCTGTGGGTGACAAGGGTCCTGGGTTAGCTAGCATTGTAGCCACGGGACCATTTGGTCACATTCAGCATCCTCCCGCTGGTAGGAGAACCAAGCTGAGAACAGGCACAGCACAGGGCTGACCCAAGCAGTACTAAAGAAGCATTTAAAAACACCAGTAGTGTTAAAAAGTCAGGGTGACTTCTTCACCTGTCTCCAGTGCGTTTTATCCGCTGACCTCACCGGGATGAACTCACTTAGGGAGTTGCAAAGGTTCCCAAACAAAGGCGCCTACCCATTCCGGATGACACATGAAAAACATTGCTCCCCGTCACTCTGAGTCACTCCCCAGCCCCTGAGCCAAGCCCAACCAAACCCCACAGCCTGGGGAGGGGGCTCCCCCGCCTTTGATGTCTTTGGCTAGAAACACTCTGACCCTTTCTTACACCTGAGAAAACATTCTGCAAAGAGCCTCCTTTCCTCTTGCCTTGACACTTTCACTCTCTTTCAATTCCTTCGCTTCATCTGGCTCCCCTTAATGAGAATGTAAATAAGGTAACTGCTGCCTGACTCCCAAAATACTTAATGAAGATGGGTCAATTAAACATACAGTCCTAGATGAGGTAGAGAAGCATGGAAGTGCTTCTTGGAGCCATCTTCTTGGAGCTGTCAAACAGAGCCATTTCTCATTATGCAGGTTACTGAGAGCTCTCAAATGTGGCCCATCCCAGCTACGCCCTCCTCTCCTCAAGTCTCCCTTCATTTGAGGGACTTACCTAGAACTTGGGGTGTCTAATGCACCCAGAAAATGTCCCTGTTCCTTTGCAAATGTTTCTCATGGTCACCATAAAATAAGGTACTTTCTAGGTACGTTCCCTTTCTGAAAGGAATTCCAGTCACCCCGGGTGAACAGCAGGCAGAAAGGACTGGATGAAACTGGTAACAGTTTGGATCGTGCCTTTAGGATGGCTCTGGTTTTATTACCATTATTATCCCTCTACGTCTGTGTTTAGGAGGCTCTGGAGTATCAGGTTGCTTAGAAAAGTTTCCGTCATTAGGCCTGATTTTCTACTCATTTAGGAAGACACAATGCTGAAATTGTTGGAGCTACCCTTCTGCAACTCCTTCTGGAAATGCAATTCAAAGCCCATTGTGGTCAAGGCCTCAGTCCCTAAAGCCCACTGGCTTCAGCTGGCCCTGCGTGAGACCAGAGGTGTGATGAGAATCTGCCCCAGGATTCCCCTGAGGACTTTGAAGCCTTATTTGGCAAGGGGTTTCCTGTCCTTGATTCATCCTGGTGCTCATCACCAGTCAATCCTGTCCTCCTTCATGCTGGAATCTGGAGCTGTTGCTCTCTGTGGCTGGCAGACCTCGTGGGGAAGCTGTCAGTACAGGCTGAGCAAGGCTTTCTACGCCAGCATGGCCAGCTTGGGTTGAGAAGATAGATGTTAGCCACAAAGCTTCCCTTCTGTGGCTTTCCAAACACTTTGGTTTAAGGCTCCTTTTCCTCCTTCCTCCCCAAAGATGCAGTTTAATTCTGGAGATATGGAAATTCACAGCTCAAGCTTGTTAAAATACCAGATGGTTTTTTGGTGGGGATGGTGGTAGAGCAGAACAGACACTTACAGGCTTGACTGAAGTTTCCCCAACTAAATCCTGCCACAAATATGCAGTTGCCTTCCTGTGAGAGGGATCTTAACACGACTGGATGTGTGGATCTGGCCTCTGAACGCTCCAGACAAACAGAGGGCTCATTCACTGGTCAATCACAAATAGAAGTTACATCCTTGGTTGCCCACTTTGCGTTTGTTTTCACTCTCTGCTTCTCTCCCAGGCGTGGAGCAGGTGATGGCCAGACCCAAACCTTCCTGAAGTGAGGAATCCTTCCCTGGATTTCACTGCCCTCTGGGTCAGGACACAGTGAGGTTTTTTTTTAACCAGCTATTTTATTCTGTTCCCCACCTTAACCTTAAGAATCCAGCACATCCCTGAAAGAGGTTGTTTTAATGAAAACACCAACCCAAATCTCCAGGTGGGATTCCTGTGTCACATGGATTTAGAGGTGCCAGGCTTTAGCCCTATCTATCCTCACATCACCCAGACTGAGGCAACGAACACCCTCGCTGCCTTGAATTGCCTGCAGGACGGGCTGGAGGTCAGGCTTGCTCCCTAGCCTCATTCCATACCTGCTGCTCACCTCCAGACCTGGTCCTGGGGTGTCTCAGCTGCTGTCCTGGAGTGGAAAAGCCTCAGCAGCACCTTTGCACAGGTCCCCATGGTGTACTCATGGCTACGAGTAGTTGGAGCGAGCGTTGCCCCACCACGTCCTCCTCCAGACACTCTGGGTTCAGCTCCTCCTAAACAAAAGGGCAGAGAAACAGAGTTACAGTGAGACAAACTGCCAGCAAAGACAGACAGCTGCCACTAAAATTTAGCCATAGCCAGAGAGCGGTGGCAGGCAGAGCACGAGTCTGATGACACACCTGATTTTACAACAAGGAGCAGCAGCAGTGTAGAATCCTAAGAGCCTTTCAAGAAGATGAGCTCTGCAAGGCAACACGGTGAGAGCTGCATCAGGTGAAGCTGCAGGCTGGCCCCAGGCACTCTGACTGATGCAGAGGTGAAGACATGTCTTTTCGACTCAGCTCCTTTAGGTCCCATCCAGCTGCAGATAAAGATGATTAATGGGACATTTAATTACTCATATCACTTAACTTGTGCTCCAATAGGTGATACCATGTTATCTTAGGCTTTTTTTTTTGCTTCATACCTAATCTATCTCTCAAACAGATGAACTAATGAGGCAGTTGAGGCTGATGGATATGTGCAGTGGGTACCAGAGAACAGAACAAGTGGTAACACCACAGCACAGGCTGCAGTTTTGTACCTTGACCCATAAAGAGCCATATTTTATTAAAAAAAATCAGAAATTGCTCAGAACAAGAAAAGTAAGTGGCTTTGTCACTGCTTACTAACAGGATTCTGGAAAGATGAGAGGCTTGATTGTCTTTATCATGAAATGCCTTCCACGCATCGCTGGGGTCAGCAACTCTGGTGTCAGTGATGATGAAGCCAAGTGTTACTGACCAAAGAAAAGGGGTGATGAGGGAGCAGGACTATCTGCTCTGGGTCTTGTGTAGGTACAAATGAAATCCAAACACCTGCTGCATTAACCCTGACCACCATGTCAGCATTTTAAAGGAGACAGACCTCACGTCTTGCTCCTGTGATAAACTGGGAGTAGGAGGAAAGATGTAAGTCAAGCCTGACTCTTCAGCACAGGTGAGGTGGGCCAGGAAGACCTGCTTAATTTTTTTTTCTATTAAATATGAAGGAAAGTGTCACATATATCACACCAACAGAAATGAATTGCAGCTTCCTCCAGCGTGATCAGAGGAGAATCTAAATCACAACAAGGTCCCTTCTTACAGAGCGACTTTATGTTTCACGTGTGATGCAACCAATGACTCCAAGTGACAGCATGTCAAAGTGGTAATTAATTCAATGAGTTTAAATTAGTTCTGCAGAGGAAGAGACCGTGTTCTTACACATCAGAAATTTTTATATACTATCTCCTATGGGAAAAGCCTCATATAAAAAGCAACCTAGTTGTGTCTGGCTTTTATTATTTATTGAACAATGCTCCATTGATTCACAGATCCTCTCCAGACAGCTCATAAACAAGGCCTGTAGTGCAAAGTTTAGACAAGGACAAAGATTTCTGAACTCTGAAGCATAACACAAAGCTCTGCGATTACCCACACTGGGAGGAATGGCCAGAGCTGCATCTGTAAGAGAGAAACACAAGAAATGCAAAGCCACTTTTGCCCAAGGAGGAAGTCAGATTTCTATGAAAACTGCTGTTCCCTGGCTTTTCCCCTCTTATTCTGGAGGTGTTTCTACTGAACTCACTAATTACTGCTTCCCCCAAAACCTCCCACCCCAAGAAACACCCAGGTTTATTTTGGGCAAGCACCCAATTTTCTCAGGCCTTTGGTTGAAAACTCTCCCTGCTTAAACTGTGTAGCAACAAGGAGGGTTTCACCCAGTTGGATTTGGTAGCTTATGTAAAGGCAGCTGTGGCTGGAGCAAAAGGCTTCCTAGACCTTGCCACAGGAGATTTAAGATGGTGTGTCTGCTGGTGTCTCCCCAGCAGTGAGTGAGCAAGGTCCACGTCCTCAAAGCCATGTTAAAATCCCCCCCCATCACTCCCCGGGGTGCACGGTGGGGCTGGCTGTACCTCCCTTTCTCAAAGGGGCCTTAAGAAGGTAACTGTCCCAAACTGGTGCTCCCATTTGAGGTTCCCATAGACACCATATATAATCTCTTCAGTTGGCTCCATGGCTCAGAAGCCAGTCCAGCTCCTAAAACCAATGGAACAGCGTTAGTGGCAGTCCCAGCTCCTTATATCCAGCTGTTAAATCATTTAAAGGCAGCTAAAGCTACATTCACTTCTCTCCCATTAGCGCCACTTCCCACGTAAGCGATTGCTGAAGCTCTCTCTCTTTCCAGTGAGAGGTGGGGTCCGTGGGATCGTGTTCTCAGCACAGAGTCTCAGTATTAAAACATCATCCACCCTACGAGAAGGGTTGAGAAGCCCTTGGCCTCTGTGAACCCTGAAGGAGCGTTTCCAGCGCTGTCAGAGGGGCTCCCTCTGTTATTGCAGGCGGCTCCGTCCGACCCTGGCTCTCGTTCTTGTTGATGATTGTCATCTCTAATCTTTTGGCAACACACACACAGTCAAAAAGAGAAAAGAAAAAACAACACCCAACGAAAAAAATAAAAAAAACCCCAACAAAAAAGTTCCTCAGAGTTGGCTGCATCGCAGCTTCCTGGCTTGAGGGATGAACTGCTCTGCCCCAGATCCAGCTCTTCTTAATATCCAAAATATGCTGCAAGAAAGGTCATTGGAAGGGAGTGGGCTAATTCAAGGCACAATTGTATCACGCTTAAAAAAAAAAACCCTGAGCCTGATGAACCTATTTTCCACCTGACGAGCAGCGCCCTGAGTTTGTACGAGTACTCCAGTCCCACTGAGGAGTCAGTGCAGAGACTCCCCAAGCTTAGTGACTCAGAATTTACATGTCACAATTCAGGCTTAATATTCCCATCTTTCATAGGCATTTTCTACCTTGCTTTCTGCTCCAGCCTGGGTATGTCACCATCTGGTGTCACCAAGACATGTTCTCAGCCCTTGACCCTCAAGGCAGTACCTACCACGAGACCCTGGCCGACCAGTGGAAGCTCCTGCCTGATGGGACATTAAGGCACACAGGGACCGAGAGTAATTTGGTTTAATTACTTTGCTGCATAAGTTTCCTACTTCTATACAGGGCTTCTAATTAGAAGCAAATACGTCCTGGTAGTTCCTGTGAAATCCAGTCGGTTGCTCCTGCGTATGGTGCTGGGAAGTCTGGTGTCCCCTTAATGTTCAGACCAGCTGATGTTATATTCTTCCATGCTGGGCTCTGAAAGATATGCTAAGAATCAGCACAATCCAGAAGGGACTTTGGTAAAGCCAAAGATTTCTTTCATATCAAGTAATGATGCTGGTATGTGATGATAATTCCAGCCCGGAGCATCTATTTCAGTTCCTTTCAAATGCAGAATGGCCCGTGGTCATTTCTGTAATTGATGCAATTATGAAAACTTCCTGGTTATCCACTCTTTTAGGATTATCATGCCTCCCCTTTGGAAAAGGTTTCAGTTACATTTCCATCACTGGATTCAGAATATTCTGGTTTCTCAGCGAAACACTGCACTACTGAATCCTACCAGAGTCTCTAGAATTCACATCAGCATCTGGGTTGTGTTTGGGTTTTGGCTTTCCCTAATAGAACAGCAAATAGCAGCTGGGAGGAGAATGAAAATCCTTGGGATCCATCTCTTGCTGCAAGACAATGAAGTTACATAATAAAATAGGAGAAGAAACCCGTGTGATTTAAGCAGGGGAGTCGAGAGGAGCAGAAAATCAGTTGAGAGCCAGAGGCAGATGCAACAGAAATAGCAGCCGGTGCGGTGTCATGCCTTTGGGTCTGACTTAGCTCCATGGATGTACACCAGCCAAAGATCTCACCCTTCGTTGCTGATTTGTTGTTATTAATTAAAGCTGAGACACATCACTCATTTTTCCTGCTCGTGACATCTGCCATGGCCCCGTGCCTGGGCCCCTTTCCCCCCTCACCTCTCTCTGGCTTTGCTGCCCCATGCAGTTTCAGACAGAGTCCTGGTAAAGGAACCAAAACCAAGGGGAAGAAGAGGGAGGAATTCCCCTGCTGTGGCAAGAAGATATTTCCTAGTTGGGGAACCACTCTCCTTTCTGGAGAAAACTCTTGTCCAATAGAGACTGTGAAGACACTTGTAAATCCCAAAGCAGAGCAGTGAACCATGGGGCTATCATTTTTAAGAAGCTACAGTGCTGCCTAAATATTGTCCCTAGGA
This sequence comes from Zapornia atra, assembly GCA_013400835.1. Taxonomy (NCBI): domain Eukaryota; kingdom Metazoa; phylum Chordata; class Aves; order Gruiformes; family Rallidae; genus Zapornia; species Zapornia atra. The sequence goes on from VZTU01035059.1 coordinate 33,540, forward strand.
GGACAATTTGTTCCTAGGAGGAACATCTTCCACGATGCAGGATTGAAAGTGAAAGGGGTTTATGCTGCAATAACAGAAGTACCTTGGATGTTACTAGGATGGGTATATGTTTTCTATTCTCCCATCTGCATTGGAAACAACTACCACAGAGACTGGAAACTGAGTGTTTGCATTTTTTTAAGGTTTCATTTCAAAAGGCAGAAAAGGAGACCACAGAAATCACATATTTAAGAGGCTGAGCTGTGAGCTTCACTCCTTCCTCATTTGAGGAGGAGAACTACGTCCCTGTAGTTAACCCAGACAGCTAGCACATCGCATGTCTGAGTTCGAACACCAACAATGGGAAAACTCTGTGTCCCAGCAGCTCTGGAGGAAATACAAGGTCCAACAAAGTGCCTGACAGCCTTCCCTGGACTGTAGTTCGGGAGGGACATGAGGATTCCTGCAGGAGAACAAGCTGCATTGTCACCACACAAGAGAAATGTAACTTTAATTTGGGGGATCTGGCACACAGCAGTTACTGTAGGTGGGACACGCTGCCTGAAACCTAATCTGTTACCCATATGCTTGGGAATGGTTCCTGTGGGAATACTGGGAGCCTGCGTGGAGGTACAAGAGGGTCTGCGTGGTCCTTGCCTCTCCATCCAGAGGGATGACACCTCCAAAGAGCAATATTTCTCTCCCAGCAAGGAGAACTTGCCACCTACCAGCTCCCAGATCCTGTTCCTCCATTTGTTGTGATCTTTGTGGAGTTTCAATCCCAACGTTTCTGTTTGCCCAGCCACTTCGATGTCCAGAGGTGTAATCCTGCTTGGAGCAGTATCCCTGGCAAAATTCCAGTTCCATTAGGTGAAATATATATATTTATGCAGGGAGCCAAAATTAATCACTTAAAGCTATGAGAAAAGGAGTTAATTAGGGCTTGTGTTGACTAGCTGGTTTTAATCCTTTCAGCGTAGAAAGGATAATATGCAATGGGAATTCTTCATTTAGTTTTTTTTAAAGCTTTGAAAAATGTTAGAATAGTGATGCTATTAATGCTCCTCTGCAGTCCAAAAAGATGTCATCTCCATTTCTACTGCTAAAATAAAACAATCTGCTGCTGAAATGAAGCTATATTTAGGGGCGTAATCTGTTAGAAGGACTTAAGCTAACATCTAACGAGGGAGTCTGGGGTGGAAATTCCCTGAAGGTAGGTTATTCTGGAGCTGCTCGCTGCAGAAGACACTTTCCTTGGAAGCAGCTGGTACCAGCTGTTACAGGGGAGAGCTCAGGAGAGCAGCCGGACTCCTGAACTGGCACGGGCCGTTCTCAGCTCTATTCATACACGGCTCTGCCTTGGCAGCCCTTGGGAGGCTGGAGGACTTTGCATCCCGAGCAGGCCTCGCGCTTGGTGTCACAGAATCACCAGGTTGGGAAAGACCTTTAAGATCATCAAGTCCAACCATTCCCATCCCAAGCTGAGCCATATCCCTAAGTACCTCGTCTACTCTTTTTTTAAACACATCCAGGGAAGGTGACTCAGCCCCCTCCCTGGGCAGCCTGTGCCAGGCCCCGTGGAGCCCGTCAAGCCTCCCTCACGTTCGATGTCCTGCAAGAACCAAACTCTCCCCCTGAAGGCTTTCCCAACAGAGCCTCTCTCATGCCCTGAACCCAGTGCCCTCCCCGAAAGAGCAGCTTTTATGAGCCCTGCTCCTTTCACCTTCAGGCCCGTGGATGTGGAGATACAGCAAGTTACGAATTTCCTTATTGCATATTAATGGCCTTTAATGCGCTTTGAGCCTTTTCATTTTAATTACATTAGTTGCCATTCTATTTAAAGTCCCTACAATCTGGTTACTCTTATTCAAATCAGGTTTCCCATTCTCCACACTGAGCTGCTGGTTTTCCGCTTTGCTAAATGCGGAGCTCTTTTTCCTGCGACCTTAAAATCAGCATTAGCACCTTGCAAAGGACAAATGGGAAAAGACAACCCCCCCTCCCCTTTGCAGCCATAGGGTCTGATCTCATTCCTGCTCAACCAAAGCAGGTGGGCAAACCCCATACACATTTAATTTTCATTTTCCTGCTATACAGTCACTCTTCAGGTGGAACTGAGGCAAAGATGAGTCAGTAAGCTGGTGGGAGCTCCACAGTCATCCATCCTTACCTCAGTTTCCCAATGGCAGGACCTGAGATTACAGATCACTGGGAGTTTTATCCTGCTGCTCTGTGACACAGTATTGGACTTGGAAGAAGAAAATGCAATTAAATAGGATCAGCTGCAATTAAGCAGGATCAAAATAGTTCCCCTCCCATTTAAACAAGCAAATTAAGCACAAATTTTTTGCATGTGCCCATTTATCAGCTGTTTCTATGGTAACACTTGTTTTTCTTAATGCTGTGTCTCATTTGTATCATGGTAACACCCTGTAATCCCAATCCCATTGTCCTGGGTTTGGTGAAAATGTGTGTAAAGGAGAGTCCTTTAGTCTAAAGTTCTTACTGTCTACTCACAGACTTCCACACTGGGTAACAAACTGCTGCAGATTTACAATAGTGGCTGTTATTTTGGTTGTGGTGGCTTTTTCCAAGCATCAGCTAAATGTTCTCCTTCCTGGCCTGAACTGAACTGAAACAAATTCGTTTGAAGTTGAAGAATCAATGTTTACTCAGCAATTTGCAACCCTGCAACTCAACTCGTTTAAAATCACAACTTCAGTAAACCACTTCAACTCCCTCGAGCGGAGCGAGGCTGTTCCTCGCTGCCAGAAACCTTGTGGGGTTTTATACTGAAATGCTTCTTTCCCTGGTGAATTCCAGCAGCTATAAGACCCTGTTATCTTTACCTGGACTCAGGTAAAAAAATACCTGCCCTTGCAGGGCAGAAAGCATCTCTGCAGAACTCCTGAAAGCTGGAATGTCCAACTGACTCACTCTTCCAGCCCAGAAGTCCAACTGACTTACCCATCCAGCCCAGAAGTCAAAGCAGCAACCAACAAACAACCTTCCCTGGAAACCTCTTGGACCTTCCTTAGCACACAGAGATACCTGGGTATGTCCGAAGGATGCATCTCATTAATGCTTAGAGGGGCCTAATGGGCTACATGCTTCCCAAAGCTTAATGGGGGGGCTGAAGGCCACGTCCATTGATGTTTCCTGTTAGCATCTCTCAGTGAAATTAATATCACAACAAAGATTACAGGGATGCTTTCAAATGACAATTGATTATATTCGTAGGCCAGAAATAGCTATGTGCTATTTCTACCGTAGGCAGGCTGCCTTTGATCTGCTCCAGTGAACGCCTGAAAGTTTGAGGAGCCTCTGCCAAGCAACCTGCACCTACAAACTTCTGAGCATCTCCTAGCAAAGTCCAGAGACCAGTTTCACAGCCTAAGACCAGTTTGGCAGCCTAAGACTGCCTGCCTGGGTAAAGATTTGCAGGATCAGGCCCTCGGTGGCCTCTGCTCCCTGCTTAATTTGCTGTTATTTGTTTGGCTCCTGTGCAACAGAGGTTTCCTTAGCAACTGCTGTATCCTTTTACAAGTCATTGTTAATGACACACATTGACGTCGGCTGTGTACGAGGATGCTAAAAAGGATGGCACCCAATAAAATATAACCTTTGTGATTACCCGGTTTCCTTAAGTAAACACCACTATTATCCATCAGGAACTTGCTAGAGGGACTTCTCTTTGGAACAATAATGTATGTTGCCTTTAGCATCACCAATGGGAGCCCTGAGAAAGCTTGCAAAGGTCAATAGGAAAATCTCTTGTCCTTTTCTCTTTGTGCCTAATGCCAACACTTACTGGCATAGGGCTGGCCAGGAGAGAGGCAATTGCTCTCTAGGCTGTCTTGCTTCTAAAGCCTGAGATCCAATTTCCTGTGCAGAGAAAATACCACTTTGTTGTGAAGTGATGGGAGGTGGTGAGACCTGGGCCCTGTTCTCAGCTCTCCTCACTCACACACTTCCTGCCTGATGCTCTGCACACCAGCCAGGTTTGGATTCCCCCAAACCAGGATGCTGGCTGCTCCGTGTTCCAAAGCAAGCAAAAGCCGTGGTGCCTTTCTCCAGCACGTTCTCTGCTCCTTGAGAAGCTGCAGAGATCAGATCAGGTGCAGAACAGAACTCCACAACAGGGTGAAGAGTGAAGTCTCCTCCCACAGCAGCGTTCTCCCCTCCAACTCTCACAGAACATCTGGACACAGATGTTCATACCCCATAGCACAAAGACAGAGTGGGACATGATTAACTAACTTCATTACTGAGTCCATTAATGGTTTTCTGAAGATACTGGCCAGAGACAAAGTAAAAGATGGCTCACTGTCCAGCATGGTGTGAATGGGAGCTTGTGCTCAGAGCTGATTCCTGTTGGAGAAACGGGTAGAGAAGTCCAGGTTGGGTTCCCACTGCCAGTCCTAGACTCTTACTGGTATCAGAGCAAGCTAGTTTGAAGTTTGCCTGTATCTGCTTTATTCATCTGCAATGCTGACATGCCCCGAAATGGAATTTGGAGGTTTTCCCATGGAAAACTATGACTTTGCATCAAAACCTGATTCGTTTCCAGTTTGTGATTATTATTTTCTGAAAAAAAAAAAAAAAGACAAAAAAAGTTGATGCTATTTGTTTGCAGATAAAACTGGATTTGCTGTTTTCTGGTGGAAATATGAAAAAATTGAGGCAAACATGCTTTGCAGGAATGTTTTCAATTTACTTTGAAAACTGAAGTTTGTACAAGAAAAGGAGGGCAGAGGGTTTCAGGAGGGTTTTCTACCAGTCCCAAAGCCTATTCTTCTCTGGTCTAGCACACTGCATGGGTGGGGTATGGCTGTTAGATCTGAATCCAGATCCAGGTCAGGACGCCAACCTGTGCCTCTCCAAGGCCCAGGAACAAGCACTCCTCTGGGTATTCTGTGCCTTACTGTGAGGGCTGGCACAGGAGATAAGTTGATCTAGTCTTGATCTGCAGGTGAAGATTCCTTTTAAATATGCCTGAAGAAATGCAGGAAAGCCTGGAATTGGGAGGCAGGAAAAGCCTGTAACCGAATGTAGAAGGCAACATTTACCTTCTGCTGTTGCTGTCCTCTCTCTCTTCCCTGCATCCCTGGAGCAGAGACTTCAGTCCTACTGGCAGTTTTGCTTCGTGATGTTGGATATGGCCTTTACCTGCTCTCTGCCTTTGTTTCCCATGTATAAAGTGGGGATATTCATAGAAGCAGGGTCAGAAGGGAACTCCAGGTCAACATCCAGTACCCTCTTCCACGATGGGAGCAGTGTTAGCCGTGTCGTTTCCAAAAGCAGTTCTTGTTAGCCTGTCCATGGGGCTGCTTGGGCTGGGAATCACCCTTGAAAAGCAAGAAATCATTTGTAAACCTAAGTGAGCTTTGAGCTCCTTTGAAAAACTGTCGTTTCTTTATGGCTGGGATGTTTTTCCTTGCATTTAACCCAAGGCCCTCTTGCCTGCCCCTTCTCACCTTGTGGCCCTGGAAAACAAAGGTCTGTAGGACCTGAGATGCAATATCCAGCCCTGTGCAAAGTAGGAAGCAGTGCCTAAGATTCAGGTATTCTTTCACCAAAAGGCAACTTTTTAGACAGACACTCAAAGGACACACAAACAAACACCATGCTCTGAGGGGTCTGAGTGCACAGCTCCCCGAACTGGAAAATAAACCCCTTTTGCATCAGAGCAGGATGTGATTAGAGACCGACAGCGGCTCTGTGAACCTTTAGTTCTCACCGTGGAGCAGAGCTGCCCAGGGGGATGAATTCTGATTTCTCCTACCTCACAGAGTAAGTGATTTTGGAGCAGGCAGGTGAGTGCCTTCTCATTAACCTCTGGCAGGAAACACGCCGTCGGGCTACTGAACAGAAAGTGCAGCCCATTTCTGCTCTGATGAGAAGGCAGCAGTTTTCATGAGTCCTAATGACAGCGTGAAGCAAGGGAGAAAGTGGGTCCTTTGGGAAACAAGTCACTGGTAAAGCTTCTGTGAGTTACTGGTCAGTGTGATATGAAAGTAGACTAGTAGTCTGCCCAGGCAGTCTTTGCCCCTCTCTCACCAAGGGGGAGTTTATGGCAATATTCTTTGGATTATCAGAGAAGATGTTTTAAAGGAGATATAAAAAAATCTACTGCTTGGTTGTAATAATAAACAG